>JACXIT010000136.1:2441034-2633677 GCA_014737525.1 Bombus difficillimus | reverse complement strand
GATATTTCTGGAGAGATTTACTACAGCATGTTCCGGTGAAAACGACGGTCAAGTTTTTAGGAATCTTTGCCAGCCGACGACCGACGAGGGGCGTGACGCGGTTCTATTGATAGGATCCCGCGAAAATGCGTTAATCTTAAGAATTCTAAATCATCGTTGAGCACACCCCGTCGACGCAACGAAACGACACTCCTACCGGTGATAAAAGTCGCGCACTGTTTCTAACCCGCGCTTCATTCGTTTAAACGTCTCCCCTTCGACGTTCGACTAAATTTCCAGACGAATTGTTCCTCCTAGCTTTATCGAGACGAAATACGAAAGACGCACGGGAACTATTCAACAGACAATAAAACGTTCGACACGCAGCACAAAAACCGGCAACTGATAGCTGAAACTAATATCCGAACTCTTGCCGAACGATCATTTGCATAAATGACACCGCTACAAATACGAAACGCATTAGCATCCTCGTCATGCGCGAAATTAATTCTCGCACGGATACACGAACGTATTTACGAGGAGGACACAAAGAGAAAGAGAGGAGGAGAACGGAAGAGGAGAGCAAGAGCAGAAGCGGAGTCGTGGCCGACAAGCAGAACGTATTAATTAACCGTTAGATATCGCGGTATATCGGTGTGTACCGGCGGCTATGGACCGTGGATCGACGATTTATTCGTACGGATCGACGACGCATTAAAAACGCCGACATAGTCCGGGAAGCATCGGCGTCAAGCAGCGTTCAGGCCCTCGTTTCTTCGTCACGATGGAACGACTTACGGTCCTCGCCGTCTAACCGATCGTACATTTCCTTCGAATTCAAATGCGCCGCGATCTAGTGGCGCAGCCTGCCTCGATTCACCGGCGAACGAACCAGACAGGATAGTGAAAGAAAGGTGCACGAGGAAGAGAGAGAGAGAGAGAGGGAGAGGGAGAGCTCGCGAGCGTTCGTTTATTCAGCGGCGCTCGTAAATATGGTGCCTCGAAGGCATCATGGCCGATACAGCGAACCGGCGATGTCTCAATCTTCAATTTTCCTTCCCGGACCCGGAGCGCTGAGGTAGATTGATATCCGCCTTTTGGTAAGCTGATGAACCGCGATATCTCAATCGGAGCTTTTTCCACGGGAATGTAACGGCCAAGTAACGCGATCAGACTTTCCTCCTGGCTTACCCGCGTCAGTCTCGAAAATCAACTACTTTTGGAGCCGTGGAAACTCGTTGTACGCTCCGATGTCTCCACGCTTATTTCTTATTTCTTTCGAATTTTCTGGATTTGAGCGGCTACCTTTACGATATCGGTACCACGATCGATGGACACAGAATCGTTTGGTCATTAAAAATCTGCTTGAAACGAAATTGAATGGCGAAATCTTGTCCAGCATTGATCACCGAAAACTAACACGGCTTACAACCAGTGTTCGCCATCGCGAGGAGGATACGTTTTCTTGGAATTCAAATGTGCACCGCGTTCTGAGCGCGGAGAAAGACAGAGAGGGGTCCGTGAAATAGTCGACCGAGTCAAGATCGAAGGAGGCGTACGAACGGAAACAAACGGAAGAAGGAAAGAAATAGCGAGGGAGGAGGGAAAAGAAAGGGGATTGGGAGGGCGGTCGGTTGGCAAGCGCACGGTTACACGGCGTTACTCGTAAATACGGTGCTCCGAAAGCATCACGGCTGGTACAAAGAGGCCACAACGTCTCAATCCCAGAGAGCTCCTTGGAGGGTCCGCGAGGCTACGTAAGCTGCACACACACTCCGCCTCCTCCTGAAAGGATCCTCGCTTACCTCCGCCTCCCTGCGCCGCGCCGGTGTGCTCACCGTGTCTTTCCGCTCTCCTTCTCCCGTTCCCTGTTCACGGTTACGTTCGATGGCCCCTTTCGATCGTAGCAGCCCCCTTTGCGAAAGCGTGCAGCAGCTCGCGAAAGGGGTACCACACACCGGGCCTCACAGATCACCCCGCTATCTCAACGACCAGATCTTTCAGTTCGGTATACACCACGGTGTGGAGCGCAACCACCGCGCTCCTTTTCCCTCCTCACTCTTCTCTTTTCATCTTTCCTCCTCCTCTTCGTCGTCTTTTTCCTTCTCTTCCATCCCGTCTCCTTCTACCGAGGCCTGTGTTTCCTTTCGTCGACTCTTCGGATACTTTTCCTCTCTCTGTTTACTCACTCGCCTCGACTCCTTCTCTTTTCTAGCGTTGCCAACTTTCCGTTCCTTTCCTTCTTTCCTTCTTTCCTTCTTTCCTTCGCCTCTTCGCCGAACGCCGCGACTCTTCGCTTCGTCCTCTTCTTCCTGTTGTTAGTCGTCGTTCGTGGTCGTCTTCGAAAGGCTTCTGCTTCGTCCTTCTCTGCTCGCACGATCGCCACCCGAACGTCGTGAAGAAAACCGACGAACGAAGGGGAACGTCGTCGTCGCCGTCGTCGTCGTTACCGTCGTCGTCGTCACCGTCGTCGTCGTCGTCGTCATCGTCGTCGTCTTCATGGTCGTCGTCGTCGTCGTCGTCGCGGTGTATCGGGTTTGTTTTGTCCCGGCGAATCCGTGGTGAGAACGTACGTAGGTGTATCCACCACCCTTTGTTCACGTGGCTGCAACGTGGGCAACCGCGAGAGAGCCACCGTGTCGGCCTGGCCAGGGAGCAACCCGACCGAGTTTATGCGCCGCGCTACCAACGCCAAGGACACGTTTCCTCCGCAGAATCTACGAGCATGGTAGATGGGTCCATTTTACTCGTTTCGCAGCAGCCTAGTCTCGACAGCCGCAGCCGTATGTTAAACTTCTGTCGAAAGTCTTTTCCATGCCGAAGATTCATTCCGCTTTGCCCTTCGATCGAAGCAACTCGGCGTCCTTTGGTCGTCTATGCTATGCTCGAAATCCGTGGCTGTGGGCTCGATGCTCGGGCGATACGTCGATAGACATCTTAAACTACGAGGTGTTGTCGCGAGCAAAGGATCGAGGTGGGAATCTTTTAAAAGCTGAAATTTCGCCCGAGTGCATTTCCCCCATTGAAAATTATTACTTAAGACGGTTACGGGTAATATCCCGATAATCGTATTACAGGATGATGATATGATGATGATGATGATATTAAGAGATACGCGTGGACCGAAGTCTCACTTGCCACGCCTTTTTATGGGGTTCGTTTATTGAAATACTTTTAGATGCATATTTTTTATCTGGACAGCATCCTGAGAGATACATGCTCAGAGATATGCTCTCTGTCTGAATGGTGGAAGGGCGCTGCACGTTACAGGACCATAATCGTTCGATGGTCGAATTTTGTTTGTCTTGCGTTGTTGCCAGTTAAATCCAACCTAAATGGCGAATAGATCAAATTTTGTTCGCGCTGAACGGTAGCAGATCTCGGTCGATAATTATTTCATCGTTGGCATCAAAACCAAGCAGGCCTCGCATGGGTCTGTAATTACTTGGAACGGTCCGTTTCGTTTTCGATCCCCTGCCGATCCACGACTATGATGGCCGACCCGCGACCAGGATTATTAGCTGTTTAGGGTAGTTGCTCTGAGATACGATCCGGCAGGGAGCCGCGCGCTCGTTAAATCCGAGCGAAAAAGCTGGTATCTCGCAGGCAGAAATCGCTCGATTCGGTAGTAAACTTCGTTTCTCGGAGAAGGGACCACGTAAAAGACACGGACGATCGATAATCGCGAACGTCGATCGAGAGATACCGAGGTGTTCGGAAATTAAATCAACGCCGTTACGTTCGTTCGTTTGCGTACAGTTGTTAATATCGCTATTATCGACAAACTGAGCTGCTGTTAACGGCGTTCCATAAATACAAATATTTCAACGCGTTCTACGAGAGTAAGAGTAGAGTGGTAGGTGCTTCGTACGAGCATCTAGCGTGTCGCGTTCTACGAACTCGCACTGGTAAATTCATAGCTTGAAATATAATTTTATGGATATTACAGGATCGAAGAAATCACCGCTACAAGTGTAGCGATCGCCGAATTCAAAGATCGAGGCATTAGACGGAAGGGAGCCGGACGGTCGCGTCGTTTTGGCTAGACATCTTCGTCCCTGGACCACGGTCGGGGAATTCGAAGCTGGTACAATAGGGGGCGAGCCGCGGACAGGCTATGGTAATGCAGAATGTCATTTGTTAATTTAAATATCACGATAATTCAGTCTGCTTCTCTGTCTCGGCCACGGTGCTCCTTTCTTCTCCGTCCCTCTAGTATCTGTCTGCGGTCAGCCGCAGAACCTACACCCACTTTCATCCTCCCTTTTCTCCCTCTATCCCTCTTCTGTACCTCTGCTCCGTCTCTTTCGTTCTCTTTCCGGTTGTTTCTCGTGGTCTCGCGGGGCCATTCTTCTCTCCGACTCCAACGAGTCCGCCGAGCGGAGCGCACCTTTTCGTTTCTTCGATCTCCCGGCCCAGGCCGCTTTCCTCCTCCCCCGCGCTCCCTTCTTTTATTTCGCCGACCCTAAGCCCGGGTCCCGGCTTTAAAATTTCAAATTAGCTTCAATCGCATTGGCTACGTGCCGGTCGTATCGTTTGCGGACGAGCCCCGTCCACGATGCAATTGAGCTTCCGTTCGGGTAGCCGGCGCTTCCAGTACCAGCTCCGATAAGGATCATTGGCGTAGCGCGGCGTTCCGCGTCGGGGACCCATTTCCTTCTCCATTAACTCGCCGTATTACGGTAGCGAACGTTCTTCGATCGTTCTTTCGATTCTCCAACGTGAACGAATGGATCTGATTTCCTTATGGATGATAAAAAGGAAGAGCGAAATATCGTGACGGGGGGAAGGTGTAAGCTAGAGGAAGAAACGTAGAGCTCGAAAAGTTCGTGGAAAAGTAATAAAAATCCGAAAGCGTGCAGATATCGTTTCTGCCCGTTGCCTCGTAGATGTGCACGGAGAAGAATAGAGACGTCGAAGGAGGAAATGGCCGAAGGCTATATAAATTCCAGTCGAGCTGGCAATTTCACGTCGAATTCGTGGAGCAGAGACGCAGGCTGCGTGCCAGGGATCGAGGGATCGAGAATGAACGGAGGAGAAGAGAGAGAGAGAGAGAGAGAGAGAGAGAGGAGGCACGAATGAGCGGCGACCCCGACGTTGAACCCTGGCCAGGCTATATAACGACTCGCCTCGCGAACCAAGGGAACGTGGCGGCAGCAACGGCGGCGGCGGCGGCAGCGGCAGCGGCGACGACTCTCGAAAAAAGCCTTAAACGCGAGAGCAAACACAATTAGAGGCAGAGCCGGAAGGGGGCTGCCTCTTCTTCTGCTTTCTCCTTTCCGCCGTTGCGAATGTGTCCCGTTTTGTAGAGCTTCGTAGGTTAGGAGGAAGGAAGAGACGAAAGAAAAGAGGATGCAGAAGCGGAAGAAGGACAAGACGAAGAAGAAGCAGAACGGTTTACGGGCGAGAGGCGCTCTCGAGGCTGGTTCTCTACAGCGAGAAGAGAATGGCACGGTAGGAAGAGACAAAAGGAGGAGGAGAAGGCGAAGAGGACTCAATCCTGCGCGGCTCCGCGCGCTATATAACCGACGAGGAAGGAGACGGTAATAGCCAATCACGCGGCGAACGCAAAAACCTCGCTGAGGAGCATCGTAAAGCTCGGTGATGCTCGCCTCGTTCCGTCCTCGTTTCGCTCGCGCCTCGCTTCTGGTTCTGTCGCGTCCGCATCGGAACGAGGGCCGTGCCGTCCGCGAGAAGAACGAGCCCGAGAAACGTTCGAAGGGTTGTCGACTGTTGGAGAAAGACGGACGGCGAAACGCGAGCGTAGCACCGTTCCCTGTTCCGCTCCGCTCGTCGTCGAGTGGGGGAGATATTAATTAGAATAATTGCTGCTAACAGGCTCGTTAGCGTTGAACTGAGATAGCAAACGAGCGCGCCTCGGACGCGAAAATAAAATGAGACGGTCCCGACGACGTCCCCGGGCAAGAGACGGGTTGCTCGCGCGAAGACGGAGGAAGATGGAAAAGGAGTGGCGAAGGGATACTGGGTAAGGGATCTTCTCGTTCGCGCTATGGGAGAGAAGAGAAGTACCTCGATCAGGCTCGAACTGCGTCATTTGCATATTTCTTCGGGCTGGATTCTCTGCCCTCTGATTTCGTTCGTAATACGCCGTCCGTTTGGCGAGAGACCGATCGACCTCTGCGAGACGATGTTGCCGAGTTTCCCCGGGAAAATTCTCCGACAGAATTCAGACATCGAACATACGTAGATCGCGGACTTTCGCTCGGGATATGTATCACCGTATTAATCGCTTCGTCGATAGATGAATGGACGGACGGACGGACGAATAGATGGATGGATGGATGGATGGATGGATGGATGGATGGATGGATGGATGGATGGATGGATGAAATTCTTCGTGAAACCGCGAAGAAGCCAAATACGTAGAAAGAAACAACGTATTACGGCCGAGTAGGATGTCATCCGCTAATTGCACCGTCGAAGGATAGACAGCGCGAATAACGATATCCTTGTGAAATTCCATCCGCGGACAGGGAACGGGTGATTTTTGCGTGGACTGGGAGCAGCTAATAGGGTGCTGGGGCCCTGTGCACCCTGGTTCGCGACATGGACGCAGCGACGGCCTGCCGGATCGTTGCGCTCGTCTGGCCGGATTTTTTCTTGGCTGCAGGGGAGAGAAACGGAACGAGAGAAGGCGCGTAAGAGAGAAAAGAGACACCGGTTGGCCGGGCAGCAATTCCGTCTTTATTCCGCGAACGAGTCCAGGGCCCCTCCTAATCAATTCCAATTAGAGAGCGGAATATTTGCGGGCCAGGCGCAGCGCAGCCCATGGAAGGGACTATTAGCAGTCCTCTCTTACTACCGAGAGAGCTCCGCTCCCGAGACCCGAGTCTCGTTGGCCGTAAATCAAGCACCGGCCCATACAGAATCCACCGTACGGAGGGAGAGATCCTTGTGCCCTGTGTGTTGATCGTTCGTGTGGGTGTGCGCCGATGTCGTCGATGTGTACGTCGATCTCTCCGTGGTACGAAGAGGCGGAGGGGAAAAAGTCCGGGTGAAGGAAGAAGGACGAAGAGATGGTCGCCGGTGGACTTGGATTCGATGGAAGAGAGGAGGGGGATCGAACGGGTGCGGTGGCTCGGGGATCGGTGACTAACGAAGCGAACATAACTCGGCCGATACAACTCAATACGCGATCCACGGTGACAGTCGGTAAAACAGAGTATTTCTAATTGGCTGGACGGGACGCATGCTGATTAGGCTTTTCTTTTATCCCTCGTTGTGGGATCGCCAGCAAGGGTTCCGCTGCACCGACGGCCCGTGGTGGCCTCGGCAAAGAAACACGCTGATTGGACACGTGGGGCATGCCATCGTTACACGCACCAGCCTGTTGGCCTGCTTTGCCACGCTGTGACCTGCCTCGCTTCTCCTCCATCCTTCTTCTATCCTCCTTCTTCCGACGATCTATCGTTGGATCGAGTCGATGTTAATGTCGTAATTAGCCGGACCGTAGCGGTAACGATGGCTGGAAAAGGCGAGCATTCTTGGGAAACCGTTTCGGTGCGTGATCACGCTGCTCGATCACTTTCTACGTGTTTCTCCGTACTTCAGACCAACGGATACGAAGTTTCGTTGCAACCTTTCCCCGCTAATTCTACTCTCCATTCGACCACACCAGTTCCAGAACGTACGACACACTGCAAAACCTTTCATCGATCGCGGCCACGAGAACGAAGAGGACCGGAGATAAAGCGCGCTTGACATGAAAAGATTACCAGCGTGGGACTAGGGGGCATCGTTTGAGAATAAAAGTCGCCAATCCATCGGAGGGTTCGCGAAACGGACCGGTCCGGGATGGTCGTCGAATGGGGTCGGCCTCGCGAGTCCCGCGTACAATGGTCGTTATTCAAATTCCGTGCGGCCCGTTCGATTTTTATTCGGCCGCCAGCGCGGAGTTTACCTCCGTGAGACGTGGGTCTCGCTCTCTCTCTCTCTCTCTCTCTCTCTCTCTCTCGCCTGCACGCCGCCAGTGTAACCAAGAGATCGTGAATCGAGATTTCGAGGGAATCCAACCACGCGGATCGTACCACGTGGCCAAGCCAGAGTCCTGGCCCGACGCGTCCGCGGCGAATTTAAAATTCTAATCTTATGATTTGTGGCGGTCGACCACCGTTTCTGACAGCGACTGTACCGGCTACGACTCTATTAGGTTGGATCTTTGGCCAACGCCGCGCCGCGAATCTTGGCCCTACAGGATCTTACGCCGTCGTCCGCGCTCTTTCTCTTTTTTTCCCTTGGCGCACCGTCCTTCTGCTCGCCCGTTAATGAGACCTCAGGATTGTCGAGAAAGTGGAAAACGCGTGGTCACGGGATCGGCGAATCTTGTAATCGGAGAACTGCCGTGGTTGCTCCTGTTCGCTTGATTTCGGGGTGGCTCGTTTTCAGACAGACGACAATGAATCGACGAATGACGCGAGACTGCAAATAGGAAGACCGTGGTGCCGTTATCGAGTTAGCGGTGGATTAATGAATCCGCGGCTACTTAATTAAGACCTCACCGGCGGCTATTTACGAGGCAGGGTATGCGCGACGCGATAATTAAGACATCGATGGAACGTAAAGTTTCAAAGGCGTTGGCTCGCTTCGCTCAGGGACTTTATTAGAACCGGTTGAAATGACAAGTGCCAACACTGTCGAAACCGATGCATCATGCCCGTCTGTTTCGATCGTTAGCCTCTTTGCGTGTATTCGTCACGGCTCGTCACGCCGTTGCGTCTGCGACTCTCGTAGAGCGTTTCTTGATAATCATATTATTAAACGCCAACTGCGTCTCGATGGAAATTTCCTTCGAGGAACGGATCCTCCTTTTCCCCTCGGCGTTTCTCAAAAGCAAAAGGAAAGAGACGATAGAAAAATTTCGAGCAAAATGATCGGCTAGAAGTGTGACGCATCGAGAGAGAGCTCGATAAAAGATCGAGCAAAGACAATGTCTCCCTTGTTTCATCGTCTTCAAAGGTTTCAGCTTTTCAATCGTCAATCTGCTCAGGAATATCTCATTGAAATAACGAAGCCCGGCGGCTCTATTTACGCGGGCGCGCATTGCGTGCCGTGGCAGAATGGATCGAAGACGCTCCGGCCAATTTAAATACATATTGTTAGCCCCGGTTTAATTAAGCCTACTTAATTTTCTCTCGGAGGGCCCGCGCCAATGCTCCTCGTAATTAGTACGGACGCGCATGCCGGCTCTGTGGCCTCGTCTTGGTTCGCCTTTTGTTTTCTCTCTTATTAGCCGCATTAACCCCACCTGTATCCCCATACTCGCAGTCTCTTCTCGCTCGTTTCACCTCTCCACCTTCTCTTTCTCTGCCTGAAAAGAGAGAAGAGTCACGGCCTCGGAAACGCATCGACGAGTCATTCTTAACCCTTCTGCGCATGCTGCTTATTTTTACTGCGTGTTCTTGCCACCTCGTGATCCGTTCCGTGTCGAATAAAATGCGTTTTCATGCCTGTACAACGACAGAGGTGGTTTTCTTGCTCGTTGGTAATCGATGATTGGTTGTTTGTACGGGATCGTTGAGTGGATCGACGGCTTCGAAAGAAGATCGAAGGTGGTGACGTTTCGGTTCGTTTTGTTTGGCAATCAGGACCAGAAGCGACTAATTTTCGACGAACCGTAGTTATAACGCGATAGATGCTACGAGCCGTCCAAATTTACGTCGATACGTCGCTAGTAATTTTATTGACATCTTAGAGTACAAAATCATAGAGTTTCGTAGTTGAGACGGAGACGAAAGTTCAAAAACGTCGATCCAATAAATGTTAATTGCAATAAGTAAGAAGGTATTCTCCTTCTGTCGGAATTATCGACGATTCGCTACGACCAACTTGCTTCAGCCATAGGAAAAGATACCGATATATACATACTGTTCTCTTAATAGAAAGATTCTAATTTAAAATCTTTTTTAACGAGGAGAATTAAAACGTCGTACGATTCGTTGCATCGATTCGCTCTGAAGTATACAATACTTCACGATAAATTCCTTTCGCTCGAGCAAACTCTATCGAAGCTAAACCAGTTGCACCGAATCGATAGTCAATATTTATCCTACACGTAGTAAACTGCGTGTAGTTCAACTTATAATTCACAAGGAGAGGAGATCGTGTGCCGAAGAGTCTCTTAAGCGACGAAGCACCGCGTCGAGCCGGCGGATACACGCATAACCGCTCTTCGTAATGTAGGCGGACGTCGTTTTTCAATTTCTCCCTTTTGTCCCGGCCATCGGGGGTCCCGTGTTCGCGAGTCGGCGCGGTACAAAGCGTGAAATCGGCTTACCGTTAAGAGGAATAATTAACGAGGCGCTCGAGCGACGTTCTGTCGGCTGCACGTGATACAGCACGATCCTCGAGTGGAAACGGGAAAAAAAAAAAAAAAAGTAGATCGGTGAAAACCCAGTGGCGTGAAGTGCCTGTACCCGGTGATTTTTCATCGATTTATCGCTGCTCTTCGTCACCGGAAACACTTCACACTCCTGGAGAATGGTCGAGAAATCATCGAATGCCGAGCGTGTATTTACGACCCGACTGGAAGCTCTCAGGATCTCTTTGCGTCTTTGCTTTCGATATTTCACGCTCGTTGAAGCTGTCGGTTTTATCAGGTTTTCGAGCGAAGAGATAATTATCCACGAGAACGAGGGGAAACGTGCGAGAAGGTGAAAAGGAAAATGAATTATTTCAATGAAATATAAGATCATAACGGGTAAACGATAGAAATTAGGCAGGTACCGTGTTCTTCCGTCGAACGAGGATAAACGATGAAAGAAAGAACTCCTCGTTGGGAACGTCCGAATCGAACCTGTTAATAGTTAGTTCGAATACGCTGTTGAAAGACGAGAACAGAGCAAGATGCGAGTCTGAATCGAACCCATTAATAGCCATTCACCGGTCAGCGTATCTCGTTAATGGACACGCGGATTCCTCGAGCCATTCCAGCCATCACGATATCGAACGCTTGGAATTGCGCGACGAGCCGATCGGCAACCGGTGTATCGTAAAATCGCGATTGACGAACAAAGGCACAGAGTGTCGATGCCGGTCGCGCCGAAAATACCACGCGTGGCGTTCGCGCGACAATAGGAGTCAATTGGCGGCCTATGACGTCTGTCTCTTCACCCTCGGTCCTCGAATACTCGAAACTCGCACGCGCGTTAAACACCGGTAACGTACCGCGTACTTTTTCTATGGCATCGTTATCCCCGTGTCTCGTGGCATATGCTCTCCTCCCTCATCGTCCCGACGAGGGGTTGAAAGAACTGGCTGCCCCACCGTGAATCCCGTTTCTCACCGCGGGGGAGCTGAAAGTGGCCGCAGAAGTTAATCCGTAGTTAAAGCCCCGGTAAACACGATTAAAACGTCGGATTTCGATGATACGTTTGCTGGTCCGACGGTTCGTTTGCAGTCGTAAAAATCATCCGTAGTGTTTGCTTTTCGCACGACGATGACGGGTAATGATCGGTGAAAAACAGCGCCACTGGGAAATTTTGAAAATGATGGGATTTTTTGGCCAAGGAGGGTGTCAAACCCTCTTTGTTTGAGTTGCTATGAATTTTGTCGGGGAAAAAAATGTGTGGATGAATGGAAGTCGTCGGATTACAATGGAAACTTTTCGACAGCGTCCGATATAAGTGCACACGTTATTTATACGTATTCATATAATGTAGAAGTAAAAGTTCTTTCGATTTCGCGTTTCTTCGATGAGGTCCGATAACGTGTAAGTACGTACAACGAATATACATGTACGTTTGCGTGACTGAATGCGATGGTACTAAAACGTTACTGAAAATTACAACGCGATATTTGCAAACAAGCTATACGTAAAATGAATTGCACGAATCTTCGCAATTTAACGATAACCGTCGGAATTT
Source organism: Bombus difficillimus (assembly GCA_014737525.1). NCBI lineage: Eukaryota > Metazoa > Arthropoda > Insecta > Hymenoptera > Apidae > Bombus > Bombus difficillimus. Next base: position 2,621,816 of record JACXIT010000136.1, on the reverse strand, counting down.
GCCCGTTGATAGACGTTATCCGTACGAATCCCCTATCGATTAACCACGCCTCATTATCATATAATATCGCGCAATATCCCAGCACCCCATGTTCGGCGACGTCCCTTCCAGCGTCCACAGAAATTAATAATCGGTCCCGATATAGGTGTACGGTAACGGACACGCATATTACGCGTGTCAGGTTAATACTCGCGCACGCGTGCCAATCTACCCATGCCCACACATCGATGTACGTTTGGTATAGCACGCGTGCACACACGGGGTGGCAATAAATTCATGACTTAACCTCCGCCCGTATGCAAATCGAGGAATGTTATTACAGGCCGAGAGATTACACGCGACGATTTCGTTGTATACGTTTCCCACCAGCCCTTGGTAATGGAATAATCGTTCTTCGAGGGTGGCTTCGTACCACCACCGTCCCGTATCGTCGGTATATTAAAAATACAGTCGAAAATTTCGATTTCTATTTTGGAAAGGCAGCACGTTCACGGCGACGATAATCGTCCAGCTCGGAGGGTTGCTTTATTAGTTTGTTTATCGTCGTGTTGGCTGGTCAAACCGGCGGAAGATTACCACCGATTTTTATTAGCCACGGATGGTAAGCCGGCCTGGATTCCCGCGGGGTACGTGTGGCTCATCAAGATTAATAGATCTCCAGCTTGGTCGAATAATCGAGATTGCTACTGGATCTCGCGGAGTTTTCTCGCCTAAGAATGTGTACGCGACCCCGAATACGGGTAATCGTTAGATTCTTTTTTTTATTCAATTTTTTTTTATTAAGCCGTGGAAAATATACGAAACGCGAGATTGACGCGAGAGCGATGAAACTTTGCTTCGCACGATTTACTATGGTTAACTTTATTGGTAAAAATTGTATCCGAGATCTTATCAGGTTAATATATTTCCACGAAGAAAGTTCCTCTTTATCTCGGCTCTAAATTAAACTTATCAACGCATTTCTTATATCGCTGTTTAGTGATAGTTTTCAAAAAATAGGCATCACCGATCCAAAGAATATCAAATATTTTACGAGCAACGATCGCAAGATACTTTTAAATCATGGAACCGTTTGAAACGGTTCCCTTGGAAAGATGATAGGCGTATCCGAATTAATACACCTAGTTCGAGACGTAGAATCGGCCGACGTTAAATCGAATCCCTCGGCGTAACGAAAAAACCGGAGGCGGAACCAATTTTTCGCATTAAAATTCCCCGAGTCAGGGAAAGGGCTGTGCGTACGGGAACGGGCAGGGATGGGCCTACACAGGCCCTTATACAGGTAGGCCTAACAAGGTCCAATACTTTTGCTACGATGCGACCAACGGCAATATATTAGAGCTCGAAGCGCGGGGGGCCATGGCATTGTTGCCGCCTGTCTCCTTCGTGTCCCTGGCTAACTTTTGTCCCGATCTTCGATATATGCGGAAGGCCTTGCAACGTATCGAGCCTACCCTACGCTATCCCCGCGCACCTCGTACGCCTCGATGCAAAAGATCGCAAAGATGACCCTTTCCAGGCCTCTTTTCTTCCCTACCCTTCCCGTCGCGTCGCTATTAAAATAGTCGACGGAAACTCGGTTGAATCTCGTTCTTTCAGACGAAAAAAAAAAAAATGTTGGAGAAGCCGCGTATAATCGTAAGTATTAAGATGATAACGCAAAATTTAGAATCTATAACGGTAAAAATTGTAGAATGTAAAATTTACGAAATAGAAGGAACATGGTGTATGGAATATACGTAACGGAGAATCGTTTAGTTGTGAAAAAATTCGTATAGTGACTCTGAGTCAAAAGTATCAAGGCAAGAAGCAAGGGTGAAAGTAACGAGTAAAATATTTAAAAATTATTTATGGAAACGATCGTGTTGGTTGTACGGAACAAAGTAATTCTTGCATCGATATCAACGCAGAAATAATTTTGTTATTAGAAAGAAGGAAAACTTCGATTGTTTGCGGGCAATTAGAGGAACAGGATCGAAAAAGGGGAGAGAGTTTGGGCGGACGATCGGCTGGAAGTAATCGCCGGAACAACTGTTCATCCGGGAGCATCGGCTGGTTCGCTCGTTAGTATTTAAAGTCGCGACAAGGAATTTACGTGTCGGCGAGCTTAATGAAGTAATAGGGGCTGGTAATCGACGATCGGCCGCCATTATCGGCACGAACAGTGACCGCGTAGACCGGCCGACGAGATTTCGTATCTCGCGTCGATGCAAATTCGCCGAATTTTACGGATGCCCGGCACACTAAAGATCACGGATTCAGTGCGGCTGGAACCGAACGGGTTGAGTGGTTAATTGCGTAAAACGTTCAAAATATTCGGGGACCAACTACCGTAAAGCGAATGGCGACGCAGAGACGAAGTAAATATAATGTATAAAGGAAGGATCGTATCGAAATGAAAATAATATTCGATTTAGTTGACGACGAACAGTCGTGTCAATATCGAAGAACGTAGAAGGTAAAAGAAAGAGAATGATATCCCGGGAAGGATAGGAAGAAGAAGCAACGAAGAAAGAAAGAGATTGGTAGGAAGGAGAGGATAAATTTTATTTATTCGAGAATGAAATATTTTTCACGTATTTGTGCACAGTTCTTATGGAAAAATTGGAGCGTGTAAATTGAAGCGGCCGGAAAGGACAGAGACGAGAAGATCCGTAAAGTTCACGAGACTGAAAAAAGGAGAAGAAAGATGCTAGAAGGCGACGGTGCGCGTCCTCGTGGCGCAGCCCATAAAATTTGTTTGCATTCTCCTGAAAAAAAGAGCCGGGCAAAAAAGAGCGACGAAGAAGGTCTGCACGGATGTTGCAGGAGAGAGTGGAGAAGAACGGGGAAAAACAAAGGTGGGGCCGAAAACGGTGGTACGGTTCGAGGATGGTGGAGAAGAAGAGGAGAACCAGCTCTCGTGAAGAGAGGAAGTTCCTTCTAGAGAAGAAAAAGGAGAAAAGGGAAAGAAAGAGGAGTACGAAAGAGGGAAAGGGTAGAGGGACAGAGAGGAGCGGACAAGACTGCGAAGAGGACTCTGTTCTTCGAGAGAGAAGAGAGTGGGGCCCGTTTGGCTAACGGATGATTTAATTAAGAGAGGCACAAATTACAGACCCGCTGGATGCTAATGCCCATCCATGCTCGACTCCGCCGAAGCTCCTTAATTAGACGGGCCTGATTCATTGAGAAATTAAGACTTGACGAATGATACCACTACCGCGGTCCGTCTGTTTCTTTGGCGAACGCGCGAGTTTCATTACGCTCGATCTTATTCCCCTCTGCGCCCCTCCCCCTTTCCCTCTCTTTTCTTCCTCTTTTTTCTCCTCCCTTTTACATTCTTCCCTCTCTCGTTCTTTTGTTTTTTCAACCAGCTCGCTGAGTCGGTTTTTCTTTCGTTTCGTTCCTTTTCTTCTTGCGTTTCGTTTCTTGTTTCGCGAACGCCGCCAGGAGAACATTAAGTAACGATATGTTTATTCCGTGAGAAGATGATTCCGTAGTAATTGAGGACAAACTCGTCACAGACGAAGCCACGAAACGGAACAAACGCGAGTTTCGTGCCCCGTTGAGAGAAATTTATAGTTGCAATTAGCCGATACTGATTGTCATTTCTACGTTGCGATTGCATGCAGAAGGTAGAAAAAAAGAAAGAAAGAAAGAAAGAAAGAAAGAAAGAAAGAAAGAAAGAAAGAAAGAAAGAAAGAAAGAAAAGAGAAGGAGGGAAATTCACGTGAGAAAAGGATCGTGAAAATTGTCGCCAGTAACGATTCGACAATGGAGCCAGCGGATCGTTAATGTTGCACGGGCTGTAATTGCATGTAAAAATGGAGATGTATTCAGCGTGTTGGCGGCGATACGGCGTGTCACGGTATCTTGATGCGGTGTTTTTCAGCGACGGTAATAAACGCGGAATTATGTATTCGATTAATTTATTTTTAAATAGCCCGCGTAATATCACGCTCGCCACGTTTTCATTAACAACGGCGTCGCCGTAAATTACCACTCAATTTCAGCATCGTCGGGGGAAGCGCTAACGATATTTTCTTCTCTCTTCCCCCCTCTTTTTTCTCTTTCTTTCCCTGTGCACGGAACGTTCCAAAGCGGAGCCGCGCTGCAATTCATTAGGAACAAGAAAAAAGCAAAAAAAAAAGAAAAAAGAAAAAAAAGAAGAGAACGAAACAATATAAAACGAGACGAGAAAAGCAAGGTAATTACAAAAAAGGAAGAAAAAGTGGAGCCTCTCGCGTTTCGTAACACGAAGAAAAAATGCAATTTCTTGTACGCGTTATCACCTGTTTCTCACTTGCATTCTTCCATGCGAGCCGGCCGTATTTCGTTAGATTGCCATCTTATTCCGAACGAATCTCGGCCCATTTCAAATTCTAATGTCTAACTTCGTTTATCGTGATCTTATTTTGCCACATCTTTTTTTTAAACGTCATAACAAGTTTAAACGGACCGAGGAAAAAAATGTAAAAACAAGAAGAAGATATTTACGCGAATTTACGCGAATTTACGCGAACGCGTAGAAAAGCGTTAAGGGTTGAAGCGATTGCGCGAGGCGTTTTACGCCGATCAGACTCGTCGGTGTATCCGTCGAGAGGAGTCGTGTAAACCGGTGGCCGAACCAAGAGGAGAACGCTCGGAGGAAAGGGGAGTGGAGTCAAGAGGAGCGTACCGTAGTAGTCACCGGTGGCGAGTGCGTTAATTAGCGGGATGCTCACGCGAGCCGGCAATTAAAACAACATCTTCATTATTAGGTATATATAGGAGAGGTCCCAACGGGCCAGCCACGAGTGCAAGAGACGCCAGTTACTGCCGGTAGTCTATAAACGGAATACATAACTTGGTAAACGCGTGCGTTGCTACCAGTTTGTTATTGTCGCGTTATCACAACTTGCAGCGTTCAACTACTTGAAACTCGACTTGCGTATCTCGACTAACGAAGGAATCTAAATTCGATACGATACAGCCATTTGTTCTACTCGTCTCGTAGCGTCCGATACGTAGGACGATACGTACGACGCGAGATATACGTTGATACAGACGCGTTCGGGAAGAATATTCGACGAAAGAATCTCTCTCGCGATACGTCGATCAAGCCTCTTTTCGGTCATGAATATTCCTCGGACTCTGTTAATCGATGCTCGAATGTTTTCCATTATAGTAAACGGGAGTGAACGATAATACGAGTAAACAGGAAATATTTTCCATGATTTTCAACTTGCACCGTCATTTGCTCCTTCGAAATATTATATTACCTTCGACGTTTATTGGTTTAATCTACTTGTCCATGCGGTTCTTCTTATCAGCTTGTTGTCATCGTTGAAAAATTGCTGATGGTCGATACACGGGCTCGGGGGTCCTTTCCTCCGACTAACCGGTATAATTAGTCGATAAGAGAACGCTCATATTCGCGTGTCAGCCGGGCAAGTAAATTACTATACGTTATTCAGATCGGGCGTGTGCTAAACTTGGCAATTTGCGAGCGGTATCGGCCGATAAAGATGTTGTACTCCGGGATCGCCGAGCGATCGAGTTTATCCGCTCGATTGGCTCCGTGTTTTCCGATCGAGCCGCGATATCGTCGTTCGCGGAACAGAGGAACGCGTAAGTATTTATTGAAATTCGTCGCGACGCACCTGCCTCGCTTATCTTCCGGCTTAAAGCGATCCTCGTTAACCTGCGAAGCGGACAAACCTGCTCTGTAACGCATCAACGTCTTCGTCGCATTCGTCTTTAACCGGCATCGGTGCGGAGTTCTCTCTGGCCGAGTGAGAAATACCGAATTTGCCGAATTCTCTCGCGCCGAGCGATATGATAAATCGAAGGTATCGAAGCGTTATCCGCGACAGGTGTGGCAGCTTGATGAACACTCGTGAACCGGTGTGATTATTTTTCGTGAAATCATCCGTAACGCGTTTCAACAAGGAGACACGCTTCGCAAACGTTGTAGTCGTTAGAATTTTCTTCGACCTCATTGACAAACGTACGATAAAAATTCGATTCGACACGTTCGGATGCGTTTAAAGTTCCGTTTCGAGACTCGACAGCCACCGAATTCCATTCGAAGCGTCGAGATATCTCCAGCAATCTCGGAATTGGGGAATATCGTCGGACGGGGGAAATGAATTCGCCAAGCAACCGGAAGTCCGTACCACCAAGGAAAAAGAGAGCGGTGGAAAAAGGGGAAGTAAGTGCGAATTAACGACGTAACCGACGTTTTCCTTCTGCGTTCTTACCTACCGTTCCGTATATTTTATTATTTAATTTCAGGCGTCGAGGCGTTATGAGACATGAAAAAAGTCTTGGCGATATTGTAGGTGGATTTCCAGGTGGGAGAACACGCCCCCAGAGTCGCGGCCTCGGCCGACCGGGCACCGCGCGCCCGGTGACATTATTATTCGTTATGAACGGGTTTACGAGGCCGCAAATCATAGCCGTGTTCATATTTCGAACGGCAGCACTCCTCGTTATTCAGTTTAATGGCGCCGGTATTTGAATTCTCGATCCTCCCTCCACCGCCGCCCTCGATCCCCCGATTTTCCGCCGCCTCCACACGCCACGTTCTCCTCTCCCACATTGGTTTCCCGCCTCTGGAACCCCTCTGTCATCCGCGCGTTACAACGTTTAACGATAAAGAATGCCAGAGGCTGCGCAATGCGGACGTTCCCTTGTCGAGACCTCCCTTCCCTCTTTCGCGACGGTTCGACGAAACGAGGGTTGATATTTCCGACACAGAGATTGCCAGGCTAACGAACACTCGAGAATTCTTGATTAGGAAATTTGGCGATTGTTCGGTAATCGAATGCTAGAATCGCTATACCTTTCGAATTGACCGATCTTAGGGTTTCCTTTTTGCAGTTCGCAAAATTTCATCGACCAAATGAACCGCGAAATCCACGGTGCAAGTTGCTTATGCGTTTATGGGATATTTAACGACGAAAAAAATGCACGTAATACGCGAAAATATATAAAATGCCCAGAATATAGTACTCGTTACGACATTTAGCGGATAAAACGAGTCTTTGCTCAGATCCTGTCGGACGGAACGAAACGAGATAGATCGGGAGGTTTATTTCACGAATCTTCAACAACGATAAATCGTTAATGGATGAAACGTGGAATTTTGTCGTGGGTCAATTTGTGAAGGTTTTCGGATGTGCAAAGCTCTTTTCTCTTGTAGAATTCTTGCTAGGTTGTCGTAAGATCGTATTACCATCGTGTAGCGGTTCCTTTGGGAAACCAGCCAGTCCCGAGTTTTGCAAAGGCGCCGCCGACGCCTCTTGAGTAGCTTTACGCATGAACGTCTTTTCGAAAATGTTTGGTCAACGTCATCGGTGGTTTCTGCACCTGGAGAAGGGTTGATACGACGCAGAGCTTCCTGTCGTCGCCTGTTTCTCGCGTACCAGAATAGCAACCAACGGATCGGCCTTATTTTCGTTTCAAACAGAATACACAATGTTTTTTTCGAACCCTTTTCACTTTTAAATACATCGTCGTTCCTTTTTTTTTTTTATATCTACCTAGCAGCCTGACGAAAGTTTTCGAACACTCGTAGACGCCTTTTACGAATACATGTATTACGTGTGTTGTACGAAACATTTTGTAATTTCGTTAGCGATGGCTGTTATATGTTCTATATAATATGTTTTTCTATATTTTATATAATACACTCAACACAGACACGAAAGTTTTCTGTATGTAAGCGTTGAAATACTTTTTCGAGTCGATGTACAATATTTCCATGGATATTTAATTAAGAGGAATTCAACGGCGAAATTGTTGGCTCTCGTGACAATTGTTTAGTTTCAAAATGACCTGGTTATTTTCCACGAATGTCCAATCGATTTTTCCCGATCCACGACAGGATTCAAGGGTGGTGTATCATGGTAAATTGGGAAGGCGCGCGTGTCGCAGAGCGCGAAAATTAAACGCTATAAATCATACGCGCGTTTCGCGTCGCTAGCCCATGAATATTAATGGAAATCATTGCGCCGTTTACAGGCCTATTAATCCGGGGTTAAAGTATTCCGTCTTTGACGGTGTTTTATCGGTTTGGCATAGGGCTCGCCCCACGCCGCGTTATTAATCCTATCAATCATGCCGCCCACGGGTTAATTCCATTTCTCCCCGCCCTTTGACATTTCTTTTCGGTCGCGCTGCCTCCGCTAGCACGCATTAATCGTCGACGAAGATCGATCACGGGACACGTGACCATCGATTCACTGTGTCTTTAACAGCGGGTGATTAATTCAAAGCTTGGGAATTAACGGGGACCGTCTAATCGATCTAGATTCCGGGCTAGACATGAATCTTTGAAAAATTTGCTCTTTGCGCTCGTAGTAGCACTTCGCTAATCGTTCGCACTGTGTATACACATTTTCTTTCGTAGAACCCTTTAACCGTTCGGGGAGGACCGAACGAGATCTCAATTTTTAGAATCAACGACCACCTATTAAAGCGGAGAGATCGTGAGAGTCGTGAGAACCGAGATGTCTAAAAGTTGCAACGAGTACAGCATCGAAAGTCAAATACAGTCGAGGGATTTTGCCTCGATAACCGTGGTGGGTTCAGTACGGACCCAAGGGGTGTGTTTGAAACAAAAGGCATTGTTTAACGCAACGGCAGCCGTCCAACGACGTATTCCCGGATTTACATGTCGCCATGGTGTATTTCCGATATACACACGTAACGGCGGAACCGGCAGATAAAATTCAATCGGGCCGCCTTCGGGGATAAAGCTGAGAGCAGCCTCCGCGGATCCGGGATGACCGTCGTCCAGCACAGTTCTCCGCCCGCTATCGGAATAGAAGATCCGTTTGCACAGAAATCGCTGAATTACGCTAAATTCTGGCCACCGTGCTTACCATCGGTCTCACTGTGGCCTCCTCTAGGGAACCCGTTAAATGCCCACTGGCCCTCGTCATTTTATGGTTATGCCAGATTTCTCGCGCGCCAGTATTCCCAGTATCAGGAAGATGGATCGTACACGGTCAGTGAGACCTTTCCAGAGAGAAAGAGAGAGAGAGAGAAAGAAAGAGAGAGAGAGAGGGGGGGGGAGGAGTAGGGTTTGCTGCTTGCCAAAATATAGCTCAGCTAGATGGTTCACGATGATCGACGAGTAGGCTATTCTTATGGTATCGAGTTTTGGGGTTCCGTGTTTGAAAATTGACTCGAATGAGAATACACAATAGGGGATACGCGTAGTCGATGATCTTGTCCGCGAGTTTCCTGACTACCACGATTCTTCTAGTTTAATTCCACGCTGTTAAGATTTCCAGAGGATTTAATTCGTATGTAAATCGCAACCGAAAGAAATTATAATGTATTATAATGTATTAGTACTGTTGTTACTGTTTCATTCGTCACGGATCATTGTTCACTAATCGAGTCTTACTTAATCGATTAACCTACTTGAGCAATTAAGAATTAAACGTTTCAGTTTCGTTCCAGGACGTCTCACGATTCTACCGGCAAAAGAATACTTGCACCACGGTAATTGGAAGGCATCAATCTTCGTAGGAAGAAGTATAACGATCCTCGGCGATATAGTTTCCGTTGTTCGAAGGTCTCGAGGCTCGTTGGAACAGGGACCCGATTGGGCGAGTACAAACCAATCATTTGACCTATTGGATCCGAGAAAGGGTGGAAGGGAGCTACGGGGGTGGGAAGAGCGGGAAAAAGGAGATCGGCTCGTTCGACAAAGGGACTCCGAATAAATGAGACCGTCGATATAAACCGACGTGGAAAGCGCGCTTAGACAGGGAAATAAATAAGGAAAGAAAGAAGGAAAGGACGATAGCGTTGGTGGCGGCTGTGGCGGGCGACGGGGGAGGGGAGCGGCGGGGGGTCGCGAGGGCGGCGGATTTGAATATTGATTCGCTTTATTTAAATTCCGCTCGGTCTTATCGCCGGGTAGATATCTCGAACGCCGGAATTGGACGCGATAACGAAAAACGGAATGGAGGAGATCGAGCGAATAGGCCGTGGATCGCAGCCGAAAGAGAGAAACGGCGCTGGGAAATGAGGCAGCGTGGAAGGAGAGCCAGCCAGGACAGAAGGGAAATGCAACCGGCAGCCGAATGGAATTTATAAAACGATTTTTCTCGTCTTCTTAAGTGCCTTCGTCGAATCGCAGACGCGTTTCAGCTCTCGGGATCGCGCCATCGAGGAGCGTACGAATCGCTCGTGTGCCATCCCCACGGGAACCAGGCGAGAGACGCGCCTCCCCGCTTCCGATAGACTTCGAAATTTCTCTCGAATCGACAACGTTTCGTTGTTTCCTTCGTCGTTCGCGGAACTGGAGCGGGAAATCTCGCAGATTCCGCTTGATTTACATGTTTCTTTAGAGGATAGAAGAAAGACGAGTAGGTTATTGGGTTTTATTTGGAACGGCGCGACGGTAATTTAACCCTCGCTTAAGAGAGTCTAGTTATAGATGTCTGAGTTGATGGATACGTAGATCGTGGCGGAATGGACGCGGTAGATGGACTGCTCTATGTGACAGGATAGGCGCGAAGGGAAGGTGCCTCTTAATAGGAGTTACGTTCGCGATAAATTTAACCCGGAGCATGTATAAATCAGAGGCAGCGGAGTACTCGAGAATATTGCCCTTGGTCGTAAGTAGATTTTAAACTTCAACAAGCGGTCGTGGCTTTTATGAACGTGGCTGGGTGAACGTTCTGGAAAATTCCTGCCGTTTCCCGAGAAAACGTGCGACTTGTACGTGTGATTGATTTCATTTAAAGAAAATTCCCGTTTTACTATATATATATATTTGCTTTACGTCGAATCGACAGGAAAGAATAAAATGTTAGCTGGTCGAAGAGGAAAAATTTCAGAAGGGTGGTGACGATTCATCGATCGGAGAATAAATTTTAGTATCTGCGTTAATATTCCGCGTGTAAATCCACGTGCACAAGGCGATCCGACAGAGGGAACGAGAAAAGACAAGGAAAGGCCAGAGAGTTTTTATAAGGGCGCATAATTTTTCGCTCTCCGCGGCTGCAATTAAGACTTCTCGCGATGGTTTTCATAAAGCCGCATTAAATCCTGCAGCCTGGCCGCCTTCCGGCCGCTACGGGCAGAGGAAAGCCACAGAAAACCGGCAGGGACCGAGAAAATATTATTTCTTATTCCAGTGAACTTCCACGGTGTGGCCGGCATTAGGCGGGAGCGAAATAATTCTAAAGAAATTTCATAACTGTCGCCCGGCTGGGGGGCTCGCGTTGCTATAAGAGATGCTCCGGGTAATAACCAAAGCGAGAAAAGCGGTTCTCATACGGAGACCTTCGAAAACGAGCTGCTCCATGAATATAATCGTGATTTGTGGAACGGCTGTTACGTCTTTCGTTCTATCCCTCGATTCTTTATCGTTGCCCGACCAAATGAATCTTTACAATTTATTTTATTTGTGACCAGAGTATGTAAACGTTAATTACGAACGAATCAGGCGCATGGGGCATGTATGGGGCATGTATCGTAGTATCAACTCTGCGATCATTGGGAAATTCAAAAACACATCGGTGTTTCTAAAACGGAAGAACTAGTCGCGAGGCAGGCGTTTACCGCAATTTCCGGTCTCGTAGGAACTCTGCGTGGGATGTGCACCGGATCCTGTAACCTGGAAACGTCTGTCCGGGAAGTCCACGAGATCTAGGATTGGACGTGTTGCGAACTACGCAACAAACTACGGAGACAACGTACCACCAAACGCGAGAAAATTGCATTGGAAACAAAACCACGAGTCTCATAATTCATAATGGCGCCGTTGCGATATTGCGTACGATAACAAATCGTAGGACGGAGAAGCCTGCGTTGAAATTCAGCGTAAGAGGAGGTCTCGTTGGTTGCCTGGAAAATGTTGGAAACGAGGTTGAATCGAGAGTAGCAGGAAGTCCCGAAGGCGCCATATTTCCAAAGGGGCGTAACTCCGTCGAGGGTGGAAGAAGGATTCTTTTCGAAATTTCCTCTCGACCACGTAAGCACCTCTGTCGCGCGATCTGTCAACCTCGTCTCTCTTCCCCTCTCTTCCCTCTGTCTCTCTTAGCGTAACCTCTCTCTCTCTCTCTCTTCCCCCGTACATTGGACTATCCCTCTTGCTCGGTCGGTTTTTCTCTCGTCCTCTCTCTTTCTGGCCTCGAGCGCGCGCTCTCGAGGGCGTTTTATTCGCATTCAAATGGCAGCACTTTAATTTGCATGCTAAGAGTGCTCGCCGGCCTCCCTGCCACTCTCCCGTCCGGATTTCCATTTAAACTCACAAAATGGCGCTGACTCCGCGGGGCTACAAAATTTTTTATTGAAAGATTCGACGTGGATAGCGCGAACGGTCCGGATAAAAAAAAAAAGAGAAAGGCGAAACGACCACCGTGGAAGGGGATGAAGGTTGAAAAAGAGGAAGGAAGAGCGTGAGGGCGAAAGAGAAGGAAGTAGGTTGGATGTAAGAGGCGAGAAATAAGGGAGGAACGAACAGGGACGAAATGAGGAAGAGTTCACGGTTATTCCACGAGATAAAATGCCCTTTATCTGTCCCGCCGCTTCTGCCAGCCTCTCTACCCTGTTATTTTACTTCAGCATCGTCTTACTCGCTTTTTTCACGCCCTCAACGTTCCTGGGTATTACGGCCGCGAATCGCTGGCTAATTCGATTCCTTCTTTGTCCAACAGGGCTCGTACAGCTACTTCTTGGTATCCTTTTGGGGGGAAAAAAGTCGAAGACACTTTTGACGTTTCTCTTTGATTTTTCAAACGTAGGAGGTCTATAAACCTTACGGAATTTATTTTTGCGTGGCTTTTTTCAATTATACAAATAGAATGCCGTATCGTAGAAAAGCATACGTCGCTTGTATTCTGACTAGTTGCAATTGCTACGATGGGCTCAGTTTCTAGTTCGAGAGCGTAACGATTACACCAAGACGATATTGCTTCGAGTCGGGCTTAATAGTGGCGTTAGACGCTGCCTTTATACCCCAATAACGTTCCAACACCTAGTCGTATCGCCTACAACTCTGTCTTCTCTTCTAGCATCATACACTGTGCCTTTGGCGTAAATTTTATCAGAGTAATCGCACGAGAATATTCGCGTTGAAAAAACAATCGCTACCATGAGATATCCGTATCCTGCGACAAAAACGTAATTACTGTGGAAACTGTCCCCGAGACTGGCAAGGAGAAAAAGGCAAATGCTTTTTCTTAATAACGAACGATCGAACGAAATCGTTGGAAATGGTTTTAATGGGGTCGATCGGTGGACCACCTTGAGTTAATCGAATGCACTTGCATCGCGAGTGTGGCAATACGCGACCGATAATCGAGTCGAACCGTGTCAATTAGATGCCGTGGTTCGTCTGAGGCCTTCGCACAATGGCCATTCGGCGCCGAGTCGCGTATTTATGAGAATTGTACCGGAGCGGTTCGAGGCCCGGACAATGGGCGCTATTGTTTATGACAAATTAACGTGGACTGGTTGCGCAATCGTGAGCCGAGTTGTGCAAAAAGCGTCATAAATTAATTTGTAATGGCTTCCTAAGACAGAATTCGTCTTTTGTTCCTTTTACGAGACTGTTACCGATCTCGTAAATCTTTGTGAGATTGCTAGAGGAAAGCTACTGTGTAGCTAGCGGAATAGAACAGGATATTGTTATAACGTGATAATGAAAACGACAATGAATTCTTAATGTGTTTGCACAGTCGTTGCGATTGTTGATGGCTTGATGAATCGAACGAAACACGTGTTACGTCGCAGGAATGTCGTTATCGAAGAAATAAAATCAGACACAAGCTATACCAGCGATCGAATTAGGATTACATGCGTAAATTTTAATTCTCTAACGTTAAATCGCGTACACGGCATACCACGGAGTTTCTTTCACCGAAGAACATCTTTGTATCGCCGTCCTCAAGCGATTCGACCGATTTGAATAGCGTCAAAGTTAAATTCTCCACCACCTACGTCATCAATTTTGAAGGTAAAAATTCGAGATGGTAAGGATATGAAACAAAGTTCGTTCGTTCCTCTCGATTTTAATGAAAGAAAACGGAAAATGTTTGCAAACGGTGGATAATATTAATTCGATTGCTCGAAGTTGCGCAGCAAGTAAAATCGTAATATGGTGACCAGACGATAATTCGATAAATATATTTATTGGTATTGGAAGGTTTTTCGAGAAAAATGGAGCATGTTACCTAAAGGTGGGTCCCGCTTATTGGTCCAACTGGGCAAACACAACCCCATCGATAACTCTCGAAGTGGTCGAAATCCAGAAACCCTGCTGAAACAATAAGCCGTTGACTCAACGTTATCCGCTTACAAGTTAAACTCCGAAGTCGGCGTTTCCGCTCGGATCTTTTCGAAAAATTCGGAATCGCGCTCGACTTCAAAGCGAACCCCCTTGTTTACGCAGCTATTAGGATATTTAGGCATTAGGCTGGCCTGGATCCCGTGTTACTCGCCTTCGTTCCCGTTTACATCGCGCTGAAACTTGGATTTGTCTTCCGCCACTCTGACAGGATCACCGACATCCGATCCCTCCAACGCATCCAATTGTTTCCGTTCTCTCGTCGAAACAGGGTAACTATGAATTTTTGTGCGATCGTCCGGGAACGTTGTTTAACCGACCATTAAGTTTGACGAAAGGAGATTAATCGATCATCGCGTCGGTACGGCGTTCGCGAAATCCATGCAACTAGTAAATGACTGTTTCTCGCATCAGGCATCCATCAAGCGACAGGCTTCCTCTTTTACGTGGCCGATAAACGAAACATGTGGTAAAAAATAAGATTTATCAAAAACCACGATAAATTATTTCGCAAATACTATATGGTAGAGTGCATGGTAGCGTTGTACAATTTGTGAATACGCGACATATTTAATTAATGCATCCCCTTGACCCTTTAAAAAATTACTACTATCTACCGTAACGATGGACAGGAATTATCCGCAAGATAATCGCAAACGTCGAAATTAACGCACTCGATTGCCCGACTCGCTTAGCATTCCATTACGCTTCACACCCACCCCTCACTAAAATCGAAATAAACGCAAGCAACGATAGAGTGGCGGCGATCGCCTTCGTTTCGGGGGTGAACGAGTTCAATCCAGAATGATCGTGGCTTTATCGTAGCATCCGTGAGAACTGACGGGGTTGCGGCGGAGGGGTGAAAAGTACACAACGAACGCAGGCGGAAGGACTTGGGAGGGAGGTGGAGGGGAGGGATATCGGGTCTCACCCCAAGCGATGGATCGTCGAAAGAAGATGTATGAAATTCCGGCGCCTCCCAGTCGGTTTTCTCCGCCGTTGGAGTAGAATATATTGGATTCTGGTAGTCAATAGAGGCAGTTAGGGGTGGCAACACACAGCCAGAGGCCGGCGGCGTTTTATCACGCGCCTTGATATACTGGGCGGCCGCTGTTAGAGGGGTTAATCTCTCACGCTCGGTTAGCTCCTATTTCTAACCTTCCCTTTCCTATTTCGTTCGCGTCTAGCCCCTCTTTCTTCCACCCCCTGTTTTCTACGCACCCTTATATCGTTCTCCCACTCCGGATATGAAATAATCATTCGATGTTTTAAATTGAACGAAGGAAGACAAAGATAAAGATGATACTGATAGAACTTTAATTCCCTCAAAATGAATAAGTTGCTTGCTAACTGAGACGAACGGATCGACGATTTCGTGACAATTTGACACTGGCAATATTTGTCGCAGGTTGTCCAAAGCTCGGAGTTCTGCTGTATTCTTATCGGGAAAAACAAATTGCTAAGAGGAACACATCGGAACGACGTAATACGGGAGTTTGAAAGGTTCAACAAGTTATATGTGTGGTTTTCGATAAGCCAAAGCTCGGTTTCCTCAAATCGTCCGGCGGATCTTCGGCTTCTTACCGCGTTACCTCCAACGAGCCGCGCGTTTCTCTGGACGGCCCTCACAAAACGAAACCATCGAAGCGGGCTGCCAATGAATCGTGCTTACTGTTCTTCCGCAGCGACGCGGTACGGAAACGGTATCGCCTCTCGGTGGTCGTCGTTAATTCTCACCTTCCGTTAACCGGTGGCCGCGGCGCGTACCGAACGCGCCTTTTCTGCTCGAGCATCGCCGGTAATTGCCGCCTGGCTGTCGTTTGCTAGCGAGCGAAAACATTCTCTTCACCCGGATACCTTTGGAATTTATTAACTGCTTGTACCAACGACACTTCGCAGTCAATATTCTTCGGTTGCCGTTCTACTTGTTGAAACAGGCAGTCCGTAGCTGATTAATATCCGTTGCCTCTGGGAAATATCTGTTGGCTACTATCGGCTGCGAGAACGACCGTAATGCTTCGCGCAGACGCGTTCTTAGTCGCTTCAGAGCGTTCACGAACCGCGAGAATGAGAATAATCGCAAGTATATGGGCGATTCCGGGAAATTTTTCAACTTTCAAACGTATCGAGGATCGTGGCGCTATGAGTCAACATTTTCGGAGATTTAATTCAATTACGCGCGCGTGTTTCAATTTTTGAACGAATTATCGCCCTAGTTTTGTAATCGACTATCGTATGTTATAGGTTTCATCTCTGTCAACGCATATCCTCAGACTAGGAAAGAAGATAATAAATATAAATTATAACGATAAACGTAGGACGTTACGTTTTAGAAACTAGCAACGGAGTGACGCTTACTCTGTAAGAAGGACGATGAAGAGTTTCGTTCGAGAGTTCGTCATCGAGAGTGAACACCGGTTGAAGAAAAAGTTCGTTCGGCTGTTCGCGAAAGCGGCGCTCGCAGACGCGAATAGTTAACGGAATATCCAGACACCGAAAGTAGCTTAAAAGATTCAGCGAAAGAAACGACCGACGCGGTGCGTTATCGTGACAATTACCGCCGCGTTCGCTCGGTTTGCCTCGCGAAACAAGGGGAAGGCTACGCTCGAAAAGCGAGCGGAGGTGTTAAACGCGGCGAGGTGCGCGGCAAACAGCCGCGAAGATAAAACGTGGACGAGAACGAGAAAGGAGAGAAGGGAAGGAGAAAGAGAGAGCTCGTTAGGATTTTTCCGCGGGTGTTAACCGGCCCGGCGACGAACAGAGCGACGAACAATGCTGTCCTGTGTGGAAGCGCAGCGCTAACGAGATGACCGAACACACCGGCTGGCCCCCGTCAATTGTTTCAGCAAACAACGAAACAATGGACAGTGGCCGAGCGATACTAATGGTCGGTTTATACGCTCCTTAACTCGTCGGCTCCCTCTCTCGCCGGACAGGGAACCGGAGACCTCTTCTCCAGGCCAACGAGAAACGCTGGAGCCATATTGGGCCACCCTGATTCTTTCCGCGGTCTGATACCTCGACCCGGCTTTTTCTTTTCACCTCGTCTCCGACGCCACCTTCGTTCGCTATCGATATTTATACAGATCACCTGTATACAATCGATGAACGTCGAACTATGGATGTTATAACTCGATGAACGTAATTCTTTGACTGAACGACGGACCGGAACGGTGAAGTGCATGGGATCATTATGGGGGACAGCGAGTTTGGAAGTTGTTGGAAAATTCGGTCGAATCGATGTATTACGCGGACATGTAAAATCGTAGCTAGCGAGAACTCCTGTTACAGTGTCTACAGAAAGCGTTTGCGCGTATCCCCATTTTCCAATCAAGTCTTTTTTCCTCTTCGGTTTCTGAAATTTTATCATCTTCATAGTACCAAATTTTTGGACCTAATTAATCAGAGTAGCAATAGAACGGCACTGTACGTACGTGAACTCCGTTTACCGCAATAACTGTTCATCCCCAACTATTTAGATAAATAGCGGGTTCTGTACTTAATTTTCTAAAAGAACTGCACGTAGAATCTTTTAGAATTTACCGTTGCTCTTTCTTCTTGGATAAATATTTAACATCCGTGTTTACTTCTCTACGAACTCAAGCAGCTTATTTTGGACGCAGCAACGTGGACTCCGTCAGACGTGGACAGCGTGAAGGAAGCTTCGCGATATCTGGTCGACAGGATCTCGACAGGTCGAAGGAAGGGTCCTGAGACTTGACTCGTGGAAAGGGTAGCGCGACGCGAGGCGTGCACGCTCACGAAACAGAGAGAGCGTCCGATTCCCGATAGGCCAAATTGTTAATAACGCTTCACCCTCGTCGCGCGAGATATCGCGCTCCGCTCGCATTACCATGTGAATATAGTCGTACAGTCGTTCCTGGCGAGGGTAGAGGCCCGTTTACAGGGTTGACACCCCCTCGATACATTATTCTATGGGCGCTAATGTAATATGACGAAGGTCGGGGAGGGTTCGTACGAACGCTTATCGTTCCTCGAGATAAGGAGGTCCCCGCTAGTTATCCAGTTAGCGCGTCATTGTCCGATGATTTTAGATCGCCCACCGATACATCGTTTTAACGCTATCGACGCCACGTGTGACAACCCTCCGCCCCTTTCGCCCCTTGCCGCGTCTATAGGTCGGTTACCATAGTCATCGTGGCCCCTCTGGTTCGTCTCTCCACAGCCAGATACGACGGAATACGATGACAAATGACGCGCGGGACGATCGATCTCTTCCAGCCAAACAGATTCTCGTTCTACGAGAGTCGAGATAACGATAATCGCGGGACCGAACCGAACGCGATGGAATTACTCTTGCGGCGAACGTTCCTTTGTTTGATTCCGTTGCTCGTGATTTTCACCCTCTGTGACGATACTTTTCTCCCGAGAAAATACTTGACGGGGAATGCTACTGGAACCGATAGGGCGCGATAGATATCGCGACGTTACGACGTGCTTGAAAGAGAAAGGAGTTTGTTTTCCTTTTGTTTTAACGCTAGATCGATCACGATATCTGCGGATTATGCGTTCCCATCTATATTACGTTACACGACACGTATTTTCTATCCCTCGTAGTAATCCCTCCGCTACTTTGTTCTTCTCGCGAGAAAAATTCCAATGGAATTAAACAGATACGATCCAGGAAACCGTTACGTTGGATCTCGTTGCGCTTCGCGCCATCACAGTTCGTGCGTCATGATTGTTACAACAAAATCTTAAATCTTTTTTCTCTAACGGTCCGTATGTTCTCGATCTTTCCTCTTCCGCTCTATCGCACGTTACATAATGTGTATCTGTGAAACCCCGATTTCATCAAACTCGATTATAATTTCGCAGAAACTGTGAGCGCTCTAAGAAATAATAAGGCTACTTGCAGATGCATCTGTGTAGATATTTCTTGGCTGGCTTCGTCAAGTTGGCGGAATACATGTGGGACGAGCATCCGGGTGGTGCGTCGCGGAGGGACACGCGTGTGCATCGACGTGTGCACTCGTGCACAAAGCCGGGGCCGGCTTGGCTCGGCGCGGAACCGCGGCGTATATACGATCCGGAGCCGGTGGTTCATAACTCGGAGGGGCCCGCACGAATGAAGTTGTCGTCGTAGGCCTCGTCCTGCCGCGGCGAAACTTATCGGTGAGAGACAATGCGACGCATAAATATCTCACGAGTTTTCTCTCCTTCTCTTTCCCTTGCTCTTCGAGATACGGTGTGTGGGATCGTGTGCGATCACGGGCACACGTGCACCACGATGCGCCGGCACACGCGCGCGTTCCGCCGTGTTCGAGCTGCAGCGGGTCAAAATGTCGAGACCGAGGGGTTCGGCCCAAGAAAAACTGGCGCACGATCCTTGCCCTCTCTGCTAAAGGATAAGCGCGATATTCTTGCGAGAATATTCCCCCGTGAAAGCGACTATTTACGACAAGCACGCGGACGCTGAGCCTCGTTTTACGCGAGGCGTTAGTCAGACAGGAAAGCGGTTGGTTCGAGAGGTATTAGAGTTTCGAAAGGACGTGTCAAGTTGGCCGTCGAGAAAAGTTGTCGAGCGGATTTTGCATGAAATTGTAAAACGTGACAGAGAGAAACTTCGTACGCGATGCTGGATTTCAGTAAATGACGAGGATGATGTAGAGGATGATTAGGTTATTGATACCTTGTCTAACGATAATTTTTCATGGATACATGCGTCAGAGATTTCGTATTAATTCGGAAATATCGTACGCGACTCGTATTTAGTAATCTCGACTTCGATGCAACAAGATGTCTTCTTCGTTGTCTTCGAGATCCACGATGCACACTGCGAAGTGCGACACAACGTTATAAGACGGGAGAGGATTAAACACGTTTCGCAACACACTTCGGAATACTTGCGCATCTTCATACCTGCGAAGAGGCCGGTTCTCGGATAAAACTTCAACGAAGCCTTCTATCTAGAAAATATCGTCGGAGTAGGTACAAAAGAAGGATATACGGTACCTTTCACAACGCAACGAGATGTCGAGAACAGAAATCTGAAAGAGTACTTTCCAGATTCACCGTCAGAAGTTGTACAATTCAATCTTCGCTCCTTTTTCCACGATTTCACCGGGAAATTTGCATAGCCGAATTACATAGACCGAAAATCTTGTGTCTCACGAAGTAAATACGCGTACCATGGACCGAATTTCAGAGAGAAAGTCAGCCTGCAGGAAGGATTAAGCAAAGAGGGAACAACTTGGTCCGAGTTGCTTGATCCCAGGCGAAAGCGTAAACGGGTTCGCAGGAGGCTCGAAGCGGAGCGGAATTTAAATAGCCGCCCCCGACGGGATTAACCGCCATTTTGCGCTTCCACCCTCCGACAGAGCGGCCGTAAAGGGAGGGAGACAGGGAAAAACAAGATGGCGGTGGGCGAGAAGGGTGGTCTTGCCACTCGCGGCAATTAAATGCTATAATGGCGTTAATTATTGTAGAACGTCGCGAGGCCGGAATAGTTTTGTCCTGACGCCGGAATCGCCCCTGTAATTTACCCTTTCTTCCTTGCTTTACTACACGCCACGTTTCTTCTTACCCCCGGAAGACTCGTCGAGCATCTTTTGGAAATCGAGCATAAGAATTCTTCTTCTCAGAGTTGAATTGCTTCCGAGCATCGTAGTCTGTTTAGATGGTCAATTCACGATTTCGAAGGTCCATTTGGGTTCTTTTACATACCTATAACAATAAAGAAAACGTAGGATTGATTCGTCTGAATTTTCTATAGTTCTCGTACCGTCAACTCTCTCGAAGGAAGGTTCGTCTTTTCTAAAATTTGAAATTTTAAAAAGCATTTACCTCGTGCCTGACCATAACAGCGTGAAACATTCTTCACGCCTAGTCGAATTCCTTCTATCTACGGTAAAAGATATAAGAATAGAAAATTTCGGTCCATGAAGTTAATCCGGATCAACCACCATCGTTTGTTACGGTAATTCAACGTCGGTCCAACGTCGACGAGACGAACCTTCGATTTTTCCTTGGTTCGATCGTCGAACGGGGCCGTGCAACGGCTGAATGGAAACGTTGGCCGGTTCGTTTGTAAGCGAGGAGGACAGAAGTTTCGCCGTCGCGGCGGACAATTTTGGTTCGAGTTTAATTACATCAGCCCCGAGGGACAATCAGATATAAACGGCGTACAAGGGCGACCGCCTTCGGCCACCTCCGCCAAGGGTTGGCACGGAGAAAATGGCCGGAGCCTGGTGGTTCGCTGACATTATCGGCGAAAAACGAGTGAACCCGCCTCCCGAGGCCGGCAGCCTGGGTAATTACGAGTCTTTCTTAACAAATTTTTAATTTAACCTGTATTTTCCCCTCCCACACACACACACTCTCTCTCTCTCTCTCTCTCTCTTTCTTATAACTCTCGTAATAGGCGAGCCACCGTCGAGGAAACGCGCGATAAATAATCTCTCCTTATCTGACGATCTTCTTGCAACCTCGTGGGGACTCTGGCTGATAATGGATAATAATGGAGATTGAGCTACCGTTTGGGTTGGAAATGAAGTCGTTGCGAGTGGTTGTTAAAGCGAATGGTAGGTTCGAATTGAAGATGTTTCGAATCGGATGAATTTGAAATTCATATCGTGATTTCATACGAAATTTTCGAATCACTCTGCACGTTTCTACGATCGATTAGTCTTCTATCGTACTATCTGTTACTTGCGTAATTATCCAGGAACGTTATTGTTGCTCTCTTCCCTGAGAAACGAATAACTTACTTACTTGCTCTTATAAATTCGTTTGTCGCAAGAAAGTTGTGTTAACCGATAGTGAATTTCAAGATGCGTTAGAAAGAACGATTCTACAACTTTGTCGCTTTTTTCTACTTTGAAATTTGCGGAATTATCTATCAATAGGGCTTCTCAGTAGTTCAATCAGCTTGTGTGTTAAGTTCAAGATAGTCGCGTGGATAGCGAACGTCCTTCCTACGTAGAACAGGGTTTCCATTTCCCTGGGCAGGAAGCGGTTAATATTACCAGTTGGAAGTATCAGCAAAACGAACGATTCTCCATCAACGACACATTGTTTCTCTGCGAATTTTGCGACGTAACTGAAAACCACCGTGAGAAAGATCTCGTCGATGGGTCCAGAAATTAAGCTCGAGATCGAGCGTGAAGATACTCAGGAGAATCTCGGTCGAGCGAGTAACTACAACGGATCCATCGAGACGTGCATTCGGCTTGACCTTTCCGCACCCCCGCGTTCCATCCCTTCGACATTTCTCTTTTTTCATCGAACAATCTGCTCGACGGTGTTAATATAGCAGCGCGATAGACTCGAGCTTTCATTCCGAGGAGTAAGACGTTTCAAACCCCTTGGAACACGGCCTGCGAACGCATTCAGAAATTCGAACTGGGTCGTGCCTCGAAATTCCTTCAATAGATCGTGTTTCCCCTTCTTTTTCCCTCCTCGAGTCACAATAACCCTGGAAACGCACTCTCTCGCGGGCTTTTCAGGTTAACTCGCTTTACTATCGGCGGCCACTTTTCACGTTGCATTCAGCCACGATGAAGTCATCGCTCTTTTACCGCTTTTTTTCTGTGTTGTATAAAAGCCGAGGCTCTTTCTTCGTCCTTTTCTCCCTATTTTCTTTTCACTGGGACACGCGTGTATCATACGAGGAGCAGGTCGTAATTCAGTCCCTTTTCATTTTCTCGGCGGTGTTGATGAGATTTCTATCGATGTCACGTTATACAAGCATAGAGCTAATCCTGCTTTTATTACTCTAATTTATTCTGTTATTATCGAGGAATAGAAATCGCGAACAATGTACGTATAACTTTAGCTTTAATTTGTAGCGGCCCTAAACACGAACATAATTATTTTACGCCTATCGCTGTGTTTCAAACGATCGTGAACGTTTCCCTCGCCGCAAAAAGTAACAACTTTCCGATAGTTTGACACGTCGCCTATCAACGAAATCCTGCAATTCTATGTTATCAGAGAGATTCTTTAACGCGCGCACATCGTAAATACATCTCCATCGCGAGGATCTGTGCGATCTTACGCAATAAAGGAAATCTAGATTTCTTCTAACGCAACGGTTTCTATTTCTCCCTCTCGTAACGATCTTGCACCGTTCTCTGCCGAAGGGTCTGAGAAGAAATCTGCCATCTCGCAAGGGTGATCAGCGCCAGTCTTCGAGCTGAGAAACAATAATGTCGCGTGCTTTACGATACGAGCGTGCTTTCGTATCGGCCACCTACGGCCCAACTACACGAGCTACCACTTTGCGCACACTTAGGCGGTGCATGAGTAACAATTCACCGAGCGGTCCTTGCCGTCGAATAAATTGCGCGAAATTACGGCACGATGTTTTACGTCGAGTAAATGGTCCGATAGAAAGTTCCCTCGGCACGTTATATCGACGGATTCATTGGACGATCGGCCGGCTAGCTTAACGAAGATCGAAGATCGTCTCAGAATTTCTGCCAGTCGTGGGTATCAGAATCGACCAGCGATAAACGTTTTCTCCGGAAATACGATTGTTCCGCCTAAGTATCTTTTATTTACAGGTATCACCTGTCAAAATGTACATCGTTTTTAACACATGTATTAATTGATCCACGAATTTTTAAAATTGCGTCTAACGTATATTTATTGGTTTTAATCGTACGAATAATCTAGAGCAGAAGCAGAACATTTTTGCTTTAGCGCAAATCCAAGAGAGACGAACCACGTTTTCAAAGATGTTTGAAAATCGAATATTTTTCGGAAAATCAAACACCATCCTCGTGAGTTTGCGCGATTCTTTCTAAAGTATGTAACGATCTCGACGCGATATTTCCATAAATAACCGCAGAAAGTGAGGAATAATATTCCAACTGTCGAGTCGTCTTTCCCTTGCCACTACGACCGAGATGGACCACTCTAACGTAAGTTAAAATCGCTCATGAAATTGATAATTATCTCGATAATTATTCGATGGACGAAGAGAGAAGAGTTTCTATTACTATCTATAGTATCGTTCGCTAATATCGTTATAAAATTACGATAGTCGTTGCTTGGATACGTTGAAGCATTTGACCACGGAAAGGATTGCCGAATGCAGAAATCTTCGGAAGCCGTTTACTTTCTTTCCGCGATGCAACAATTGAAACTCTTCTATGCACATTTAACTCGATACTACTACCGCTACCGATATCCTCGTTTCCGGTATGTTTCGCAATGGCGCACGAACAAAAGTCGGTGTCGATCGAACGCAGACCATAGGGATCAACCGAAACCTATTTACATAGGGTAATTAGATTCCGTACGATAGGACCTCTCGACCGATTCCTTTACCATGCGAAAACGATTTTCGCGATAGCTCCGGCTCGACGATTAACCCCTAAGTCAATCGTGCTCCTTCTGTCTTTCTCCAAGAAATATATTTGTCTTTTATCCACGCAATTAGTAAGTCAACGATATCACGATGACCAAACGCGTTTATAACCGGTTTAGGATTAACTAACATCCTCTCGTTTCTTTCTACGTAGCCTTGCCTCTTTCTCACAACCGTTCCCTCCGCTCTTCGTCGTTTCGATTTTCTCTTTTTCTTCGACACCGCTCGCCGCTCGCGAGGAATATTAATTAACACGGAGATCGATTCGGATGCCGTGTTGAAGTTAACGTTAATTCAGGGCCCGCGATTGAATCGTTCGCGGCTGATAAATGACTCGCGTCGCTCGCCACGATGTCTCTCGCGGAAGGCCTCGCGATTTCGCCTCGGTAATCTGCGATTTTCGACCGTGAATTATACTCGTTCCCCGGCCAAGATGCCGATCGCCCGCGCGCTAATTGCGTCGTCGCGTGTCTTTTCCAAAAGACGCTCCTGTTTTTTGCCCCCCTCGACAGATTTCGATCTTGCGTATTATGTACTTTTTAGGGGCCGGGCATTAATGTCTGGTGTGCATCCTTTGTAGCGCATTTTTAGTAGATCGAGCGCGTAAGAATAATTTGCGAATCTTTTTGTCAAAGGTGAAAGGGGGAAGCAGGTGCGCGAAGTAAATCGATCTTGCATCGTTACGTTTAAATGTAAACGTAATAATTTATCTCCAATCAATCACGCGCAAGGATCTTTCGAGATTTAATCTCATGAAGGAAAGAAAGATAACGAAAGGGGAAGATGATAGGGTTTAAGGGAACAGTCCTGTTCCATCGACGATTCTAGCAAACTTTCCAGCCAACTGGACGAACGTTCGCACGAATCGTCGTGATAATTAAATTCAACGATGATGGTGGCGGCATCGGACGCCGAGGGACGATTCCGTTCGAATCACTTTCACTGGAAAAGTATTACGGAAATTTGCTTTAATGGCGCCGGATTCCCTTGGAGCAGCTCCCCCCTTTGGATGGACCGATCGTCGATCGTCGATTCTTCGCTCGCTTTGCTCCGCGAGCGACTAACTTTCGCGTCCGAATGAAATTTGCATCCATTAAGCGTCGATTAAAAGGAAGACGGCCCCGTTGCGTCGTTACGAGCCGGGCCGAACGTTTCGCGAATAAATTTTCGTACAAATTCAGACTCGACTCCGTGAGCGAATCTTCGACATGGCAAAGAAGAAGACTTCGACTTCGGTCGCTTCGTTTTAAGCGTTCGTCAGCTAAATAGGAGCGCGCGTTTCCACGAACGCTTCGCAATCGTTCGGCGAAATTGCTTATACCATAATTAACGTAAGCGGATAATTAGCGAGCGAGCCGGCAAATGAGCTGGAATTGATATCGCTATCGGCGACTGTCATAAGTGACAGAAAAACACGTGTTACATAACGAATTAGCAATATCCACTTGCCGAAAGGAATTCCTTCTGATCTTTATATCTCGTTTTCGCCCTCCTTTCGATATCCTTTTTCTCTTCCCTTTTTTTTTCCTCCTTTCTCTTCTCGAGGCTCTTTCTCTGTAACTTTCGTTGAACGTGGACTGTCGACAACCGATCAAAATATCGATTAACTTTTTGCTCCTTACCTCGTCGCCATTCGCGCTTTCTTCGCGCGAATCTCTCTGCCGTGGCCGTCGTTAATCGATAATAATTAGCAGACCAATTCGTGCAATCCGCAAGGGAGTCTCTGGCGTACACGACTCTAACGATCAACGACGAAGGGGAAAATCAGCTTTCTACTCGGACCGACGGACGCGGCTAATTATTCGGGGATTTACAATTGGACGAGTGTTACGTAATCGGCCGTAGAAGCCGTCGTTTCGACGAGACGACGTTGCGAAACCAGTCCTGTTCGGTTATCGAACTTTTCTTATTTTCTCGGTAACTCTTAATTAAATTGCAACTAAATGTTCCTGCTTTTAAACGACGATCATACATTCTTTTGCTTATTCTTATTCCGGTCAATAGGTCGGCTAAACGGCACTGGTTTTTATGAGCTATTCATAGAAAAACGTAGCGCTGCTTCTATCTTTATTTCCTTTTTCCCCGATTTCTGTTTAGACTAGATGAGATAGCGTGGAAAGCAGCGTGATCACTGCAACGTCATATCGCATCGAGGTTATTTGCTTTCTCAATTCTGACGTTACATACGTGCTGCGCTGACAAATTGGTATAAAATTCTGCGAAATATTAGATCCGTTTAGATCCGCTAGAAAGGGAAGGACATCGAGAAACTTTGAAATTTAAGGAATCGAAGAACCGCTATTAAAAAATTCGAATAATAAAATGCTTTAACCTACGACGAAAACCATTTTTCTAATTTAGTTTTGTAAAATCATCGTTAGCTTCTATCGTTGGAAAATTTCCGATTAATCGTCCGCGAAATACGCGGAGTCCGCGGAATTCCTGAATAACGATCAACACGCTACAAAAAGTATCTTATTCTCGCAATGTTATTCGATTCAGCCAAAAAATTGTCAATGAACGGAGCGTACAAACGTGTAAAGAAACGATTCTTGGCACTCGGAATATATGGTCGCATTTTCACGGCGATGCGACGCGACGCACCGCGAATGCAGACTGTCAGAGTCGCGATTAAGCGATGGAATCGGTTTAAAAATCGGCACGGTTATCCATGAACGGATTCATCAGAGATTCCACGTGTACACGTACACGTACACGTACACGGAGAGAGTATATCGCCGAAATAATCTGCAATCTGTATCCTCGCGTGTTTTCTGCCACGCGCTTTATCGCGATCATTAATACATCCTCTCACGGAGTCCGAAATTTATCGGCAGATAATTAATTTCGTTGCATAACGCCGCCTTTAATCGGTCATTAAGCCTTGCTCCCCGGGGCAGGCGCCTTTAATTCGACGACAGACGGTGTTTTATTTGCTCTGCGTGCGCTCGCCGAGCTGCCGGCATTGTTCCATTTCCAAGAAACTCGGACGAATATGAATGAGTTTGTACCAACGAATCGTTCCATCCGTAACACGTTGGTGCTTTCGAATTTTTAACCTCGTCCCTTTGGAACTTTGTTGCCAATTGTTCAAGAAAGATCGAATGAAATTCCAGATAGGATACTTACGTGTTTCGTCGTGTAAAGCGGAAATTGGATACGACGTAACGTAGTCTGCTCTACTTGTGCTTCTTCGAGCTGGAAAGCAGAAAACGAGTTAGAATTTTCGTGAATCTTCGATTAAAGGGAACGTCGTGCGTTCGATTAATCACAGCAATTTCCCGAACCCTTTCAACACTGAAAGCACATACGAAATACAAAATAAATAACCGTAGAGAAATAAATAATTGAATGAAGCTGGATCTGTGGCAATCTTGACTTTTTCCGTCTGTCAGCATCGTGCTCGAATGGAGAGTCGTCTAAAGAAAGGAATTTTTACTTTTAAAACATTTAAAACTTTGTCGAAACGAAAGTGGTGCTTTATTGAAATTGGGAAATTTAAGGATCGTAACAGGGTCAATCTATTAACGTGAAAGTTCCTCGAATCCTAGTGGCGTAATTACGTGATTACTCGAATCGCGATGGGGCATCTCGCGTTCGAGCTAGAGTTATCGTGCGACGTCGTCGAATTCTTGGAATCTCGGGTCCGCCGTGACCTGTATTACAATAAATTTTCTGGCGGCCAGCTTGCATCGTTTATTAAGTCCGTGGAAAACCGAGGCATTGATGCTGCGTACCGATAAAACATCCGAACGATGATTTTCCAGCAGAGATGGCTGCCGGATAACGCTCCTCGAGGCCAACGAACTGACCAGCTTCGAGATCTCCGGCTGTTCCTTATCTCGTTACGAAAATAATCTCGTTCGATGAGACTCCTTGAACAACGTCAAACGAACAGAGACAGGAATCGACAAATTTTAAACTCTAAAAATTGATTCCGAGCTGAAAATTCTTCCACGTATATGCGAAACGAGATAATAAGATAAAATAAAATTCCTATTTACCGGGCAAGTATACGCGAACGATATGCTTCCTTCGTTGCTTTAATATGAAATTGGTATCACGCGCAATATCATATACCTCGTACGTAATAGCATTTACGAGAAAATTTACGGTGACACTTTAGAAACTAGAAAACAATAAGAGTATCACAATACACACGAATCTGCGCAGTTTGCTGAAAGCGTTCTCGCTTCGAAGCATTCCATATAATATCAGAAAGACGACATTGAGGTTTATCAAGGTGTTTAAATGGTTTAAGACATAACTACAGCGTTATTCAACGCGATCTAACTTGCTGAAAAGTTAATGCTACATAGCAAAGGGGAAGGGTATATAAAACCGGTTATTAACGTTACTCTTTCCACTGATTCTTACCACCAATTGCAATACAAATCACCGCAACTAGAAACGATTTTCTCGCTCAAAACTACCTGTATCTCGATATCTTCTTATCGATGAAAATTCCGAACGCTTTGTTGGTTGCACGAAGGCTCGCGGAAAATTCAGAATCATTAGACCTTACCGCCAAATCTGCGTGGCAACCTGCAAAATTTCCGACGCGTGTCCCACACGAAGCATCCTTTGATCTAAGCGCGAACGAGCGAGAGACGATCGTCGATCATCGCGGAGAGCGTGACAATCGGAAAGGGTTCTTCTCGCGGGATCGGGAACGAGAGATTGGCTAATTAGTCGAGAAGATCACGCGCACCTGTAACGACAGAAACGGACGAAATTCCCTCTAACTATTTGCTTATCGATCGGACGCGTAGGTAGGTCGATTTTTCTCTGGCTCGTCCATTCACGGCAGTCGAGATAATGCGACATTAACGCGAACGGATTACGGAGTCGCACAGTTAGGTCTAACAAGCGGACCGGTAGCTTAGGCGATATTATCTGACCGATGTTATCTCTGTACACGAAACAGCGAGCAAAAGAACCGGCGAAGAGGCGAACGGTCGCCTGGTGACCGGCGACTAATTACGCGATTAAAATTCAAGCGTACCGAGCGGAAAGCGGGAGTCGAGTCGCTGGAAACGGAGCAGTTCCGATAACGTCGCGGCGATACCAACGGACACGCGTGTTTCTCCTTCGTGCAGCGGATGATTCCTGATTTGGAGGAGGTGGCAAACGCGAGGTTTTGAAATTTCCCAGCGTCTTGAATCTTATTCAGATTGGAGCAAACGAGTTCGAGGAATTTGAAACCTCTCGAACGCTGTGAGTTTGTTATTTAGTAATCTGAAAAATCATTTCGAGCTTCTCGATTTTAATTCCGCTCGATTTTAACTCCGTTAGAGTGATTCGAATTCAGGGTTTGGCATTTTTCAATCCTTCGAGTTTCGTTCGGACTAGTTCGATCGTTTCGATCCTAGAAACTTGACTTCAAACAACTTTTAACTCGTTACGTATCGTCCTGTGATCGATTTTCATAGAATTTGAATCGAAGGTGCGGAATTTTCCAACATTTTCAGCCTTTGTTCGGATCGATTAAGTCGCTTCTCAAGTTTCTCTCGAAAAACGGTTCTTCGACAGCGTGAACTTATTAGTTGGTTTGAAATCTCTTCAAATTTCTACGATCCTAAATTGATTCGTGACTTCAAATTAAGTTATAAATTATCTCGATACAAGTTAAATCGCTCGACGTCCTTTCGATCCAATTAACTTGATCTACTTTGCTTTACATCGTTTCTGTTCTTTGACAACAGCCAATTTCGTTTTCTAGATTCTTGTTCAGCGATAAAATCGTCGTAGAACAACCCTGATATTCGTCGGGGTTAATAGAATTTATCTAAGTTGGATTCGTTCAACTTCAAAGAATCGACGGAAGTATTTAATTATTCGATTAGAGGGGAAAACACGCGTTCAACATCGACGGATAAGGGCGAAGATTTCCCATTGGGGCGTCGCTAAAAGGGAAATTACACCGAGGAAACTAACGGTCGAAAACGGCTTATGACGAAGGATGCTGGTCGAGAAAGGAACAACCGGACGAGCAATTAGTATGTTTTTAAACTGGCGCTAACTAGTCGACGAAACCCACACGATATCTACACGGAACAAGCCCACATCTCCACTTTCGCTTTCGATACTGGTTCACACACGAAGAAAATCCAAGGAACAAGTTCCAAATAAACTTCGCTACAATACAAACACAAAACCGACCGCTTCTACTTGGCTAGAGAATTACAACTGTGTAAATCTGTTCGCTTTTATTATTTTTCATGACACTGAATCGTACGCTTATCGTCGTTCCAAGTGCTGTATGTATTTTTTTCAAATCGTTAGATCGAAGCAACGATGCTCGAAAGAACCGAAATACGTGACTAAACGCGATACCACGATTTTCAGCCTGTCGATTCTCGGTGCACCGAAGAGAGGTCATCAACTCACAAAAAAAAAAAAAAAAAAAAAAAAAAAAAAAAAAAAAAAAAAAAAAAAAAAAAAAAAAAAAAAAAAAAAAAAAGAAAAAAAGAAAAAAAGAGGAAAGACTTATCGTCTAGCTGATAAGACAGCGACAATAAGAAATTAGCGAACACCAAGCTGAAGGATAGGAGGACCGTAGAAAAGATCGTAGAAAGAGGAGAGAATACGAAGAAGAGAAAAAGGAAGAAGAAGAAGGGGTGGCGGTTGAGGATGGCGGAGCGGACGGGCCACCAGACGAAAAAATTCGGAATATTTATGCTCGGTATTATTAGCGTACGTCGGCGATATCTCGGTGGGCATCGCTAATTAGGCCGCGCGAACGACGCTCTCGAGCCTTTCGGCAAACAGTGCTGGCTACTGTCTTTAAAGGTTCTCCACGGGTGCAATCAAGATGGTGGCGCCGGCCGCCCGGGGCGGGTCGATTCCGAAACTAATTGCCACGGCTAATTTATTCCCGCGACATGTACGCACAGAGACGCCATTCTCGGCTACCGCGTAATCGTCGCGACGTAATCGCCGGGACGCGAGAGTGCCACCAGTTGGACACCGTTGATAGAGGAGGGAACGACGGGGTAAAGGGAGACGCGTTCACCCCGCGAAGATTGCCATCGGAACTTCGTGCCCGTGGAACGTACCCCGTGGCCGGACCGCTGCTCCCGATCGTGAGCTTCTTTTAAGTTTCTACTTTACGACCTCTGTGTCCGCGTGGGCGTATCACAAGAGCAATTTCACTGGAAAGGACGAAGCTCGTGGAAATTCGGGGAAGATTTTTGTCGATAAACGGAGAGACGCGTACGTTCTTCTCGCGATAGGCAGGATAAGAAGCGCGCGACGCAGCGATGGCAAGTTTGTTAAAGACGATATTTGGTGAAGATCACCGTCGATAAGGAGAGAAAAGTGGGAGGCCAAGGTGTTAGGTATAGTTCAAGGTCGTCGGTAATTGGTGCTCTTACTGGTGTAATAAATGCGGAAGATACGACCGAGTAACACTCTACCAAGTAGCTTCTTAATGAAGAAATTTGTAGAAATTTGTAAAAGGTTTTTGTAACGAATGGACCAAGGAGTACCAGATGGAAATCTTTAGAACAGGTATTTAAAAGCCGTTTAGAATCGTACGCTTTTGCCGATTAGTATGGTAAATGCTAAAGACATCGATACGATCAAAAAGTATTCCACCGAATGTGAAGTTAAGGAGATAGATGTGACACTTTTTATCAGAATGTATAATAAAACGATCTGGTCAAGACCGAGCGACCGTTTCGAATTTTTGTCTAAGGTCCAGTTAGTAAATCTCCGAGACGTTCTTCGCCGCGTCCGGAGAAGGTCGTAATTCTCGACAAAAAATCTTTATTAATTCGAGATCGTATAAAAAAGGAATACCGTATCCGACGTAGGTTTAGATAAACGATCGAATCAACAGAAACATCTTTCTTCGGGAAGATTGGAAGACATTGAAGACGATACACCGTGATTTCGTGAAATATGACTCACGCCATCGCCTGTAGAGACGAGGAGAGGGGACTCCGTGTGAATTGGGAGGATTGTAGTTGATTAGTAGCCGATGATTGCCGAACTTGTTAGAGGAGGTCGAAGAAAGTTGCTCGAGCTTCTCCTTTGATTGCCTCATCGCCGCTTAAACAAGTTTCCTGTCGGTTGAATAGCTTTAATTCGCCGCAAAGCGTCCGGTAACGAACAACGAATCGAGTTCGACCGATTCGACGACGGTAAATTGATCAGCCCGATATTTTCTGCTGTAATTCGTAGAAAAATTTCGAAGAACGACCGGTAATCTAACAACTAAGATAGACACGGTTCCCATGCGTTCCTCTATTCCGATCTCGTGGCATTTCTTCGTTCCGTCTAACATCGATCTCTCCGCATCCGTAAAACCGATCGACGGTTTATGCGCGAACCTACGGGCTTCTAAAAGCCCGTTGTCATTTATGCGACCATAAATCCAACGTTATCCGAACGTTAAAGCGGATTATGGTCTATCGGCCGCCAAATAAACTCGTTCGATTTATCGATCATCGGGTCGTAGAGATCATCAGATCGTTTAATTGGCAGCGGCAATTTATTTCTACTTTCTAATCGTCGTCGGCATGCATAGGAACGATTATCTGAAAAGTCGCATCGACTTTTGTAATTAGCGATCCGCCCATGATTCTCTCATTTTTATTGATTTAACGACGTTGTACGTATGGATATGCACGAGGCATAGGCTTTTTCGTCCGTTGAAATTCAATTAGAGGCAACGATCGATGTTAATTTATTACGTGAAACGAAATATGAAACGGGCGAAATTTAGACCGTTCTATAAAAATCGAAGACTTGATATTTTCGTTTAAGAAGGATTGACGACGATACCGGTTAGGAGTTGAGTGAGGAACAACAGGCGTTAATTCTATACTGTGTGTTTATTAAATAAACTCTGCTACTCTCTTGGCGACGGTTTTACATTTATACAAAATTGGAAAAACAGGCCTCGGCGGCTTCGATCCCACCGATCCTTACGGGTTAGAACTATCCGTTCATCTCGCGAACATCCTATTTACAAGGCTAGGTAAACTTTCAACTGGAGAACGATTATTTACACTCTATGTACAAGACACGGGAGCATGTCTGATATTGGCACAAATTCACGATACGCTATGGCTCCCCATAGAAGTGACGTTTTGTTCTTTGGGTCTCTCTCTCTCTCTCTCTTTCTCTCTCTCCCTTTCTCTCTCTCTCTCTCTCTCTCTCTCTCTCTCTCTGTCGTCTTTCACTAGACAAGTTCATTGCTTGAACGATTCGATCGCGAAGAGAGAGTCCACGAATTCATCCAGAATCGTGTTTCTCTTCTCGGGGACGAGTTCCGCTTTGGTTAGACTTCTCGTAAAGGTATTCCACTTCGAAGGTATTGTCCTCTTGTCGATGCTTCTAACTAGCGATCGAGCACTTCTCTACGCTCTGAGTCACTTTCTCATCGAAACGCGTGGACTCGTCTTGCACGAATTCGACTTCTCGTTGATCATTCCCTTCCGTTCTTCGATACTCCGTGAATTTTACTTCGCGACAGTTTCGTCTATTTCTCTTGTTTTTCCTCTCGACGTCTCAAAACTCACAGATCGCTACATTCTTCGATCTTCGATTCGTTCTTTGTTCGTTCTTCGTTCCGTTCCAAACGGATCCAGAAACGGTTTCGCAGGAGAATCGATCGTTGGATCGAGAACAGGTCGGTTCACTACCGATCGTGGCGAGTCTCTGGCTCCTCCTGTCGCTTTCATTCTCTTGACGAGTGCTGAGAGATCGGATGATGAGGCGTTAAACCGGGATGAGACAGCATTCCGACGGGATACAGACTAGCCGGGGCCAAGAGTCCCGGATGAGAGCCGTACAGCGTCGTGTGCTGCTGCCTGACCGCACACATCCGCAATTTCTCGATCTCCGCTTCCTGCATACGCTTCGCCTTCGCGCGACGATTTTGGAACCAGATCTTCACCTGCAACAATGAACCGGTTCGCGTTTGTTACTCGGTGACTGCTTTATACCGAGCTCTAACGGCTCGACGATTTTGTCCAGCGGTTTTCGTTGCGGTTTCGAAGCGATTGGTCGGACGATCTCGGAATGGTTAAGCAAAAAAGCGAGTTAAGACGCAGCGGTGTAGTTACCGTGGTAAATAAGCGACGACGATGAAACCGGGTCGTTTCCCAAGCGTATATTTACTGTATTACACATAGACGCATGACGCTTAGAGTATCTGACGATTACCTGATTACGATTATTTTCAAATGAGTCGCGTTTTGTATTGTTCGAAAATTTCTTAAATTTATGAAAAGTTCGAGAGAATCGTAAATACGCGCAACTTCCGATTAAAAATCTTTTTGTTTGTGGAAGAAAGAAACGAAATTTGAATGTTATAGCTTCGATATTGCTTACACAGCGTTCGATCGAGTTCGAGAGAAGAAAGAAAAGTGTCGATGTTGAACGAGCCTATGACAAAGACGGAAGAAATTTGTCGGGAGGCTGTAGGTCTCCGTAACAAGTATAGAGTATAGTAGACGAATTGCCTCGTTGACAAACGCACTGGCGAAACTACTCTTGGGAACAGTGGAAAGCAAGACCGCGGTCCGGGATAATTGGTCGGTCATCGTGCGTTTCGAGTAATTTGTAGTCTATTAATAAAATCTCTGCGTTATTCGCCAGCGTCGAAAATATCGCGCGCTAATTACCCTGCATCTGGCAACATCGGTCCAAGATCGGTTCGAAACTGGACCCTTGATTCGTGAACCGGTCGACGTGGAAAAAGGGGAGCCGAGTTTCGAGTCGATCCCTGTGTTAACACGTTACGAACGTCTCGTAAGATGTCACGAATACAGCGAGGGCGAATGCTCGCGTTGAGTCACGGGACTGCGTTCGCGAAGCGATGCGAGAATGCCGTTGTCGGGAACAAACGTTGGAAGAAAGCTGTAGTTTTCGCTACAGACGCGTGAAAAACGATGGATTTATTGCGCCGAAAGAATAGAATCGTCGGAGTATCAAAAACAAAATAATCAGGAAAAATATAACAGATGGTCTCGTTAAGAATGTGGAAAATTTGGTGAATACAAAAATTATTATTATTCTACGAATAGTTAATATCAAAATGGAAGAAGCTTCGAATTTGGACGAGATAAATACAATGGAAGAATTACTAAATGTTGATCGGCAAGGAGTACCAGGTACTGCGTAAGATGTACTTCGCCGATACGATACCCCCTGATCAACGTGGATAAAATAATAAAAAGTAACCTCTAGCTAAACGCTGTCTGGTCGATTCTTTTAAAGGGAGAAAGATTTGTAAACCGTAGGTTTCTAGAAATCTAGAAATCTAAATCGCCGATTTCAAAAAAAAAAAAAAAAAAAAAAAAAAAAAAAAAAAAAAAAAAAAAAAAAAAAAAAAAAAAAAAAACAAGGAAAGCAAAAGATACGATACAGATGTAAGAAGAAATAAAAGCATGGAGAGAATGTCACCTGGGTCTCGGTGAGATGAAGAGAGGAGGAGAACTCGGCCCTCTCGGCGACACTGAGGTATTGCCTTTCGGTGAACTTCTTCTCGAGCGCGAGCAATTGTTGCGTGGTGAAAGGCGTCCTCGGCTTCCGGTTCGGCTTGTGTTTCCTCAGGTTGCACTTGATCTTGGCCGGTTCTCCGTTCTCTGCAACCGAAAGCGTGTTCCGCTCGAGGATCATCCATCGTCGTCGTCATTCATCGTCACTCCCGAGGCAGAGCCCGAGTAGAAGAGAGAAGAAAGGCAACGAGCGTGGGGAACGTGTTTCGCGGGTTAGAACGAACCGAGTCGAACCCCGGCCGACCGCAACGTCCTGTTTTTGCCACCGGTTCTGCATCCATCCGGGGAGCACGGCAGGAAAGCGAACGCGACTTTTTAGGGGTCAATTCATAATTTTCCCGTCGGAACGGCGCCGCAAACTGGCCTCATTACCTTTTTGCCGGCCGACCGCAAGATTCCGGCCGCGAATCGCTCCTTTAACGCTATCGCGTGTATTCATTAGCGTCGATATATCGTCCCACGGAGGAAGGTGTACACCGATAATCGACCGTTTGCCCGAATAATTCGCCCCGAGTCGCTCTACGCGAGGTTAGACCTCTCGATCGCATCACCTCCGGACAATTACCATGTTAATATTCCGGCACACGTAGCCGTACACCGCGTTTTGCGCGGAAATTCGCGCGTTTCGACGATACTTGGCATTTGTTAAACTTGTCCGGCGGTTTTGCTTGCTGATCGATTATTTAATAGACCGGGATGGTGGTCGAACCAGATCTTGTACGATCGAGGCTATGCTACGAGGACCAGTAGAAGATGGATTAAACGATAGGTTATATATAGTACTTGATTAATTTTTAATGGCTTGAGCGTACGGCTATACAAACCGGGTATACAATCCCAAACAATGGTCGAAAATCCATCGGAATCACCGTCGAAAATCTCCGACGATGTCGCGGAATCAAGCAACAGTTGTCGCAACCGGTACGACAAGTCGACGACAATCGAACGCGACGAAACAACGGAACATCTTATCAGAAACTCGAGGAGGAACGGAGAGAAAGAGAGAGAGAGAGAGAGGAGGAAGGCTCGTGTCGAAACATATCGGTTATATTCCCCGAGATTTGTCTCGAGACAATTGACAGATTTGTAGAGCGGAGGTGAACGGCTCTGGAAACGAGCGATCTCTCGAGACGAGACAAAAGGGCAGGAAGATCGTTCTCGTCGTTCTGCTCTCGTCGCTTCTGAATTTCAAATTTTCCACGGAGAGACCGAGACTCCACCTTCTCCCCCTTTCCCTCCTCCGCGCGGAACCGCGTCCTTCCCGCTTCGGTATTCGCGAACGAGGCTTTTGCGATTCCAAGACAACCACTCTGACGAAGAGGACTCGTCCTTTGTGCGCCGATCCTCCCCCTTCGCCACCCACTTCGCCTTTCTTTCTGCCTTTCTCTCTCGCTACGACTCCAACTCTCCTCCAAGGGTCCCAATTAGTCTCTGTATTCGAGGATCCGTCGGCTTCCGGCCGAAAACCCGCGCAGAAACCCCGAAAACCGATTTTAATCCGGTCGATCGAGGATGCGCATTCGAAATAATTAGCTGATCTCGCGGAGATACGCCGAGGATTCCGCGAAACGATCTAGAACGAGGAAGGTTTCGTACTTGAGTATCCTTTGTCGACCGTTGCGTAACGATTCGGTGTGGTGGGTTCTCTTGGAATCTCGATGCGATTCCATTCCGTCGATCGATCACGGAGATTGGCATATCGTACGATATTCGAATTCCTTCTTTCCGTATTTCAACGATTTTTAACGACCGATTCTTCGACTCGCGATAATTTGCCTTTTAATTTCCCCAATCCTGTCGCTGCATCTACGCGGTATACGATATTTTCTCGTTCTTTCGTTATCACATTATTACATTATTTCTAATTAAATTATATTACAATATATAATTATAGGTATATCATATCGTTTAAAGATTAACGATATCCTTCGATCATTCCAAGTTTGATTAAAACGTTGTTCCTTGGTTGATTCGTGCAATCCTACCTTTATATAGGTTTAGTAGCAGGATACATTACGTAGGACGTGGGATATGAGATATAGGATGTGGAACATGGGATGGGATATAATATTTCAGATGTTTGATCCGAATAACGACGCAAATAGGTATGTATATTTGTTTCAATTTGATATAGAAGACGTTTCGAACGAATCTTTGTAGGATATTCGCAATCGCGAAGCGAGATTTACAATCGCAGTGGAAGCGATTACGGAGCGTGGAATTGACGAAGAAGAAAATCGAATCGAACGCGGACACGGCGGTAAAGAGCGTAGCCTTTCGATAGATTTTCATGCAAATTACTGAAATAATTAGCTGATCTCGAGGAGATACCTGGGTATCTTTAAGAGCGTAAGAGGACGATCGCGACGGGAAAAAGACGGGGCAAAATTCAGCTCGTCCGATCGAGAGCTCTTTGTCGCGTTGCGCAACGCTTCCGTGGGCCACGATCTCTATGCGCTCTTATTAGTCGGCTCGATCGATAAACGAGCATAAACGTGCTCTCGTACGTTTTATTAGAAATCGAAATTCTAAGGAACGTACCTCGAAATCGAGTATATTTATCTTCGCTGTCCGAATGAATCAGCTTCTCTAACGAAAGGGCAATTAATTTAGACGACTCGACGTTTGTTCGGTTTAATTCCCTCGCGCAATTGCTTCTAATTTATTTACGAGGTATTTTTCCTCGAAATTATTTCTACAGAAAGCAGGATACGAGTTTATACGTTGTTTGATATCGATATCGGAGAGAATAATTAGGGACGCTTGTTTTCAACCCCTTCTGGTTGGTAGTTAAAGTAGAGAGAGGCGAGGCAAAGTTTGAAGGGTTACGCAATCCAGAGGAACACCCTCTCTAAGAGGCCATATTTCAAAATCACGCTGCTTCCCCCAGGGCTCGTTTGCCGAGCCTCGATTATGGTCGATTGTACTTTGCTCGCGAGCCGCCCTAAATCGCGCCACAATTGAGCGCAACAATGATCCATAAATTGACACGGAGAGAGCAAATCCCTGTACTAAAGGTAACGTTGTATCTTTCTACTTCTAATTTCTATGTTTATTGCCGTACTTTAATATCGATATTAGGGAAATACGTTGATTTATTCTGCCTTTGTTCGTTAAAACGTTTCATCCGTCATTTCTAAACATCCAAGAAACCAGGCGAGGTATTATCTTTTTTGCGCCGACTTTGACTTTCTTCCTTCTATTTAAGATACGTATTCAGTCGTCGTTTTGTAACAGTTTGCATAACACTTTTGTGTCCTTGCTTGAAGGTTGAAAGAAAGGATAGCAAAGAAAAATAAAAAAAACTGCTAAATAGAATATTTCAATTAAGGATGGCCATATTTGGTATATAGCTTCTAATTTTGTAAAACTATTTCTAACAAAAACCGAACGCAATCCTTTATCCTTTGTTATTCAAGCGATTATCGATTAATTCTAACGGATTGTAATTTCATAAAATTCTAGAAACCAGTTGATTGAAATTCAAGATATCCCCAAAATGAAAAAATAAAAAGAGAAATAGTAGGTTAACGACGATGGAAAAAGTAGTTTTCCATTCGATCAACGACGATTCGCAGTTGCAACACCTTTTTGTAATAATCGCCTATTGTCTGTCGTTCGGATTCCACGAGCTCGACAAGAACCGGCCCTCTGTTCCCTCTTTTCTGTCTGCGTGGCGGCGCTCTGACGAAGCGAGAAAACTTTGATTGCCTCTTTAACGAGAGCTCCGCGCAATTATCAAGCCGCGACCTCAATAATTAGTGTTAACGATGATTCAATCGCGACGAGTCATCCGCGCGCGCGCGTTCCGAGAACTGCATTCCTTTTGCGGTGATTTTAGGCGACTGCCTCTTTCCAGCCGGATGTTTCGATCGCTAATAACGTCCTCGCGACGATATCGTGCGTCTCAATTTATCAATTAGACCGTTTCTCTTTGACGTTTTTCACTCTCGGTATTTTAATTCGCTCGTTTTAACGTCGATCGAGTCGTAGCAGCGTTACGGTATTTGTTAAATAGCATCGATAATTTATTAGACGTATGTAGATATATACATGTGTCGATAGATACCGTATCTGATTTTTTAACCGAATGCAAGTTAATTCAACCGCTTATGGATGTATAATATCGTCAGGGTCCATGAATCATACCTGCTTTATATCTAAAGCTTTTTTCTTTTTAAGTTACTCCGATACCTCGAACGTCATTCTATCGCAACCTATAAATCTTATCTTTCAATCCCATATTTTCAACGGGCCATCGCGATGAAAGTATACGTCGTAGGAATCCTGCAACGGCCTGTATGTACAGCCAAATTCGACCCAATCACAGTATCACAAAATTTTCTCGTCTTTCCCCGACGAGAAACGACGATCGATTGTTTCAACTAAATACGAGATAATTTCATTTCAAACTGTCGATACGAAGGACATTTCGTTAAGAGGATGTAGGAACGAAGCCCGTTCCACGATACTGAAAGTTTCCAAATTTGCCCCGAATCGCCAGAAGCGTAACCGTCCTGAAACGCCCTGTACACCGCGCTCTACCTCGAAACACTGTCCCAATCAGAATTTCGGTGCACGTAAAAATAGAAGATGGAAAGGAATCGGTGACAGATCGGAGGCACGAGGAGGGACTTCCGTTGCACCGGGACTAATTTTATCCGCGAACAACCGAGTAAAGCGAAGAATGTCGAAGCCGTCGGCTCCATTGAACAAGCCACTATCGCATTCGGTTCTCTTTACTCCGCGACACTTGCTACTTTACAATCGAGCCTTGTCTCGGACGACGAAAAGGAAAAAACGCAACGCGGAGCCGATTGGCGGTCGGCCAGCGGTTCAAAGACGCGCCGTACACGGTTGTCGTCGGTTTAGCAAATGGCAAACGACACTGGTAAAACAGTGCAACGGGTAAAAACAGAAGGTAAACGCTCAGGATGGTACTCACCGTTTAATGGCGCGTGATGAGAGAAGTGCGAGGGGAAGAAGCTCGCTGTGGCAGCGGCGGCTGCGGCGGCGGCTGCTGCCGCCGCTGCACCCTGATGTCCGCCACCCCAAACCGCGGGATGTAGCCCGGCTGGAATGCCAGAGATGCTTCCCAAACTGGAAAATCCTCCGATATACGCCGGTGTCGGTCTGACCGGCGTCGGACTGCTTCCCTGATGCTGATGCTGTAGATCCTCCACGTCGACTAGACTGTTCTCGTCCTCTTCCTCGATGTCTTCCGGTTCCGAACACCTGGACCTGGCTTCGTGTGAGCCGCTTCTAGGAGATTGAGGACCGAAATCCGAGTGACCGACTGTGACGACTTTGGGGGACGAGGAACATGGTGGTGCGACTTCCGACGTGGATCCGGAGTCCGTGGACGTTCGAACCGCGTAATCCAGCGTTCCGGAGCGTTGACCGGGGGATTCTACCCTGTCCACCTCGATCTCGGGAAACCTGGTCAGCGCCCTCGCGTCCAGGGAGCCGTATGCGATCCGTCTATGTTCCTGGACGCTCGGAGACACCGACAGGTATCTCGATCTGTAGTCACCCGGATGTTTTTGCAACGCGGAGTTCGGACTCGCTGGCGGTAGATTCTCCTGTCTCACAGGGGAGTAAGAGGCCAAGGGCGATGATCTGGGCGATACGGAGGACGTTTCTTGTCTGGAGGAGTCCGACTTTTTAGTGTCGGCTAACAAGGCCGCGACGGAAAAGCTCAATCGATGCACCGGTTTCGAAGTCGGCTGGGGCGCCTGGGCCTCGTGGGAACCTGGACTGCTCGATGGAGGCGTCACCGGGGAGGTCATCCTTAGTACTGTCATTCTTAGACCGCGATTGAACACCTCTGCGAATCTATATCTCTTCACTGAATCACTCTGAATAAATCTTGTTCGATCCTCTATGCTCTCATCTTGCCGATACCTTTGTCGAGTGTCTCGTCACTGATGCAAGAGGAGAAGCGAATAAAATTGCGAATGTCTGTGATTCAACGAAATGTCTCTCTCACTGGTTCCACACAATCTCATCGACGCGATGACTCGACGTCGAAGAAAATGTAGCTATCCGATGATCTTCGAGTCACACTCGACGACGATTCTCCAAGAATAATCGCGGAAACGCGTGAAGAAGGATGCGTGACGCGTTTGACAGGTGAGCCGAGGATCGACGGATCGATGGATCTCCCGGCCAGCTAACCTGGACTAGCCTCTACTCGACTCGAGCTCTCCGTGTCGACTGACTTTGACCATCGTCGACTGCGGCGTTCGGACTTTTTCGTTTTGCGGGTGGAGGCGCCTCGGTTAGTGGGAGACCCAGCCGTTGTTTGAAAAGAGACGTTGTCAGAGCAGGAACGACGGTTCGAGGAGGGGACGAAAATGCGAGAAAGGGGAAATTCAAAAGTGGGCGAGGCCTCGAGGCGGCAGAAGGGGCATGGCTCTGCTCGCTCCGCCTCCATGGCCGGGTTCCTTTACCGTGAAACGGAGTCGAACCAGAGCTATAGACCCGCGGATTTTTCCCTGCCAGGGATAAGTTTCTCTCTCGCAGCTACGTCCAGCTCGGTTTCAGGGGAGGCACGGCAGGCAGGGATTACCCATGGATACGGTTCTCTGGTGGGGAGCTACCTCCTCTGCTGATGCACACGAACGAGACGAAGCGAGAGGGTGAGAGAAGGAGAGCGAAGGAAAGAGATAGAGATAGCGATAGAGAGAGAGAGAGAGAGAGAGAGAGAAAGAAAAGTGATTTTATCGTTCGACTCGCCTCTCTACCGTAGGAGACGGTAATGAGCGTAATTGACCAATTAGGGTCGGTGATTAAGAGAGGAAAAATGCAGGCTCGCCTCGAGTGCTTTCGATCATCGCGTTGTTATTGATACGTTCTGACGTTTCGAAATCTCAGGTGGAAGTAACGACCGTCTTTCCCTGTGATCGATCACGCTCCAACTGATCAAACGGTATAATCGAACGACTGCGGCACCGTCGCGCGTCGTTCGCGCGATACAGATTCTTTAATCGCTCTGACGAGGAAACACGGAGAATAAACTGTCGGAAGAGCGGAGATGCGTGCAAGAGTGGTACAGACGCGAGAAAGGGGACGAAGAAAGGAAAGAACTGGAAGATAGCGCTGGTTCGAGCAGCCCTTTCTCCTGGTAGATTTCGTTTGTT
The DNA here is from genome assembly GCA_014737525.1 of Bombus difficillimus. Classification (NCBI taxonomy): domain Eukaryota; kingdom Metazoa; phylum Arthropoda; class Insecta; order Hymenoptera; family Apidae; genus Bombus; species Bombus difficillimus. The sequence goes on along the minus strand of JACXIT010000136.1, from coordinate 2,578,547 downwards.
CGCGCAGCCAGGTATATCGATTCGGAGTCGAACGGGAGCCCTGTCGGCGCTGGAGGTCCCTTGGTCGTTCATCCCCCTCGATCGAGCCGAGTACGACGAGACTTTCGGGGCCTCGGGTCCGTGGCGCTCGTTTGTTCTGACGCCGCTGAGATCCCATCGTCGCATCCGTCCGTCATATTTACGGTGGCCTCCCCCTACACGGGCTTGACGTAGCCCCGCCGATAAGCAAAAACAAATGCCTGCCGATAGGTGGCAGCGATAACCAGGCCGAATAAAACCTCATAGATGCTCTTCCATTTGCGCGGAATTGGCTGCAGCCGTAAATTTCATCGCGCGAACTTCCGCCGTCTCGCGCTGCCACTTCATCCGCCCGCCAAAGGGGATCGATATCTTCGTCAGGGATCGATGGAAACGATTCCGTTTCGCTTCTATCCGCGTTGTCTTCCGTAACGTTGCAAGAACTGTGGACCCTAGGAAAACGTTTTAGGAAGTGACCGTTTTTGGCGCGATCGTTTCCCTTGGCACGACGAAACGGAGCGACGGTGGATTTGTAGATTGTATTTACGTGGATAAACTCGATATTAGATGGCGCCAGTCCGCGGTTAAATCATAGAACGGTTTGATTACATTACAGTAGATTTAACCCGATTATGGTCAGACCGAGCGCAACTACGTTATCCTCAATGTGTTTTCATTAAATTAATCCATTTGTTTTGCGGTAACGTTTGAATGGTTTATCTCGGTATGTTCGAGTAAAATACGCGATAATATACTCGGTTAGAAACGCGAAAATCTCCGTAGTAAAAATCGCTTCGGTTCTTCATCCTTCGGTCGCTTTGTTTCCACGGTTTTCAATCTACAGATTACCATCGGCCGCCAACAAAAAGCCGGCCAGAGTAACGTTAAAAATCACGGAAAATCTCCTTTATATTTTTGCTCGAAACGCGAATACCGGAGGAACGAAGCACGACGGCGATTAATTGTCACGGTGACTCGGCCGAAATGCCCTGCGCGACCAGAGAAGAACGCCGATCGAGGCTGTCGATACCGCGGCGGAATAAAAGCTCATAGACGCTCGGTCCGCGTGCAATCGGCCGCGGCAATAAATTTGCTCGCGCGAACTTCCCTGCCGGCATCTCTGCCGCGTTCTCTTTGTCGGTGTCGATGAGCGGCTCCGCGGATATTTATGACCCTCGAAACTGCAGATTAAAACGGTAATTGTACATAGTTTCGACCTGGACAGATCGGCCTCCAACGCGGTTCCCAGCTGGGAAATCGGTTTACGCGCGCGTTATCGGTCAGTTATTGAATTTACGAACGCTTCGTCCGCTCTGTATCGGGACTAGATTCTGCAATACAGCGTTGCGACTTTGGCGTGTACCTGATAAACTCGGGAAAACTTGCGGATTTCTAGAAACTTTGTAATACAACACGATAGTTGGTCACGAAGAAATCACGATTTCGCCAAAGGGGATCGTAAAACGATTTAACAAAGCGAAATGAGATGTCTTTCGTTAACAACAGCCATTAAAGTTTACGGGCCATTGACTTTCGAATTCATCGGCTCTCGTATCGGTATCTAAACCGCCGCGTTGCTTCTGGTTAACCGTGGGTAGCAAGAAGCGGCAGGGCCCGCGTCGATCACGCGGCTATTGAAATTCTGAAATTAAACGCGGTTCCGAAGAAACCAACACGCGTACAAGCTTCCCGCAACGATCAATTAATTCTGTCTCGATGGAATTGTAGCGGGAACGGGAAACGCCGGATCTCGAATAACCGAGATCGACGCGAATACTTCCAACGGTTTGCCGAACGAACGAGAGCTTTCGGCGAAGAAACGATAGCTGTCGAAATTTCCGCCGAATCCATAATCAGACTTACGCGTGTTTATACGTTTGTGAGAGATTCAACGACGCGGAAGCATACAAAATAGCCAACGTAAATCGCTTTTTAACACCTTCTTCCTCGCCTATCTTCAGAAATATATAAATTTCGATAAAATATCTCTTAATTTCTGCGAAACAACGATTTCTTCTAAAATCTTCCCTCGGTAATTGTCCCTATCAAAGGAACATCGTGGCTGGTCTTCGCATAGTCGATCATCGAGCAGCGTCTCGACGTCACCGTTCGCAGGAAACGAGTGTTTTCTATTAAGGATCGGGTCGAAGAGCGTTGACGAGAAACGCGCAACGGTGGCGTTATTAAACATCGGCTACCGAATAATTAAGGAGAACGCAAGTGAGATCGGGTGAGATGGTGGCTGGCAGCGCATAGAGAGAGATGGGCCAATTTGGATGGTTACCAAGGCAAACGATACGTTAAATAGATAGGACGGCTGAGCGGTGAGGAAGCCGACATAATGAGGACCACCCGCTAGCTCCGCAAGACCCGCTCGGTACACGTACACGGTGTGTCATCCAGTTTCGCTTGATCTTTCCCGGGACCGTTGTCGCGTGCATGCGCGTTTCAGCAGACCCAGAGTTTCGTATTTTAGACGAAATTAAAAAAAAAAAAAAAAAAAAAATAGAACGGATAATAGGAATCGTTTCCGTTTGGATCGACGTCGTAAGAGCATTTGGGATTAGGGGTCTGTTGGAAAGAAAAAATCTCGATAAGCTGAGAATCGAGATAATCGGTGAAACCTACATCGTGTTTCGAACATCGGATGTAAGATAAAATATTGTGAAGAATAGCAAGTGGATAGAATTAAATCAAAAGATGTAGAATTATCGTGATATAAAATAGCTGGATATCAGCTTGGAATGATATCACGTACATATTTCGAAGAAACGGTGAAACTTGCTGAATCGATACGATTGGGACACCCTTTACGTTTAAACGACAAAGTGGCACGGCGTGGCCGTTAATTATTAGCACGCCGCTATATTGAGCATGAAAACACTATTTCTTTCGTGCAGAAGAGATTCAAGTCAAATTGGCGTTAAAATTGCAATCACGGTGGTCCGTCTCCAATCCCTCCAGCCCTTCAACCCCCACCTCTTCCTCTCGCACCATCCGACGGTGCTTTCTCCGTTCCTCCCTTCCTCCCGTTCACGGAATTAGATCGTCTATTCTCAGAGAACTTCCACACGCCGGCCGTGTCTAATAGCCGTTTAGAGGGATAATTTCTTCCCCGTAAAAAAAACAAGGAAACCGAGAGCCGGTCCGCGATTCGCGAAACGCTCGTGATTGATTTGCCCTCGAAAACGTTTGCCTGGCTGATCGTTTCGACAAATTCTATCAGCGGAGTCATTGAAACACGCCGATCAGGGTTCTTCGCCTCTCGATATGCTCGGAAAGTTTAGCGAAGCCTTAAAACATTATCGAATATTTTATATTTTGCTTAGAGCACTTGAAATATCTTCAACTTCCAAAGGATATATTATCTTTGTATTTATTTGTATTAAAATCAATTGACTCGAAATTTATTAACGTCACGAATGGTAATGACGCAAATAAGCAGGGTGGCAAAAGAAAACGTTCGAGCTCCATTTATCCTCGGTAGCATTCAACACGTCAAGGTTGTGTACACTTCTTATTGTTCGGTGTACGAGCAAACACTAAGGCAAAATCACTTGTGTAACTTCATAAATATTTATCCAATTAAAAATTAGTGTGTCGAAAGAAATACAGTTGTTTCGTTCCAGGTGTCTACAGAAACTTCGAGGTCTTCGTCCGTCGTTTCTACGAAAGATAAGGTCGTTCGACTTCGATATCGATTGAAAGCACTCGAAGCGTGTATAATTAAAAAGCCGTAAACACCGCCACGCTTCAAACCGCCAATCGTGATTCGCTTCGTAAAAGCGTTCTTTTGCGAAACGTCGTCGAACGTTTCGTTCAAAGAAAACCATCGAACGAATGAAAGAAATCACTGAGAAAACAAATTCGAACCTTGCGATCGTGAAACGAGAAGAAACGTCGATTTATTTGGCGTGGGGCGCCGAAAAATTCGCTTTCGCCTCTGATCGGGGATTGTCCGCGAACATGGGGTAGAATGCAAGGGGTGGGGAGGCAGACGAGGGGTAAGGGGAGGACGACGACACGGTAAAAGGCGAACGTACTCGCAGGCAGGAGCCACGACAGGGGGGGAGAAAATCGATATTTTAATTGGACAAAATAATTGGAACGAGCGAACGAATGGAAGATCATAATCTCCAGGTTCCCTTTTTGTATTGGCGAACCCGCGCGTCCCATCCGCCTTTCCGTTCTCCCAACCCTCGTCGATTTCACTCCGGCCTACCACCCTCGCCGCCCCCACGCCACCCTCCTTTGTTTTTCCGCCCCTGTCGTCCCTCGCTCTCGACGCAGCCCATTTCACGTTAAATCGCACACATCGATCGACCTCCGGCTCTCGCGTCCCTTTGTATCGTTGTTTTTTTTTTTTTTTCGCGATTTTGTATTTTAGAAAATTTTATAGTGGACAAATTTTTAGGAGAAATCTTCGTGGACCAAAAATTGTTTGGAAGAGAGATGGATTTAAGGATATTTCGCCGAACTGTCTGACGCATGATTCGATCGTTTACCTTAACTAATAGATCAATTTTGCTCTTTCTATCTGCTCTTTGGAGCAATTTTTCTTTTTTTTTTTCTTTTTTACATCTGACTCGCTGGATTCATTAAGGGCTCTGACGATATCCACGGCCGGGACTTTGAAACGTCGGTTTCTTGATTGCTTTCCAGTTAGAGAAAATCTCGTTAATTGGAGATCATCGTTGAATGGATTAATTAATTAGTAAAAATGTTCGACAATATCACCCACGCGAATATTTCATTTATCTCGGACGAACGAAAATAACGTCTGTCTAAAAGCTGCAGTTACATTTAGCCACTGCTGAAAGAACACTAGTCCATGACGCGTAGGCGTCGTGGCTCACGCGAGCGCCGCGTGACGAGCGGCGATTCCGCGTCGTTTCCAGTTAATTAAATTTCATTTTCTCCCTGGTAAGCCGCTTTCGCGACGCGGCTGATCCCCGAGCGGCTCGGCAATTGTCTTTGCTCTTGGCCAACGACCCACCTGCGTCGCGGTCAATTCCATCGCGACCGCCATCGTGAAATTAGAATACAACCCCGTGGAAAATCACTGCGGACCCTAGTGCGCGAAACATCAAAGAGCCGTTGGAAATCCTCGGTTAAGTGGTTTAAGACGTCCGTTATTCCGACTATTCGTCATTGGAGAAACGCAATCTTTTCGCGTATCGTTCGTCGATTCGTCGTCATCTTCGATTCGAGAAGTTTCCCCTCGAGGGTTTGTTAGTTCGATTCGCGGCGAACGAAGGGTGAGAATGGACGTTAGTTGGAAGGTGAATTAAATGGCTCGGTGGATTTGTAAAATTAATCGTTTAACGCGTAATTGAACGTGCAGTGTACGTAATTAGCTATTAGTCGCGGAATTTATCGAGATGTAATTGACCGTGCGTAACCTTGTCTTGTAACGCTGTATTCTATGCGTAAGTATGTGTATAAAATTGCTCGTCCATCGACACGAAATCCGGAGAGAAATCAGAGAATCAGCAAAACAAAGAAGAAGATTCAGTCCGGTGTGTCGTACCGTACAACTTAACGAGACAAATGAAGATGCGCTGTCATATCATTGCCTGTTCTCTGTGGATCTTTGTGATATTAAAGACGGACGCACTCTATTTATAGGGATATTATTCGCACAAGTATCCAATTTAAGAGGAAAGGGAGAAAGAGGAAGATGAAACTCGGTGCGTCGTACCGTATGATTAAACGAGACAAATTATCCAGTATCATAGCACAGAAACGAAAAGCCAAGGAAAAAAGAAAATTAAAATTCCTTTCGAGGGAATGTTTAAAAGAGTCGCGGCCAATTGCACGAGGCGCCCAAATATTTTCGCTCGGATTTCATGCCGCGTGAAATGGAGCGTCTCGCGTCGGCGGAAGCACCGCAGGGAAAGGAGAAGTCGTGGAAGGAACGAGAAGAGACGAGGAGACGAAAGAGAAAGAATACGAGGGAGAAAGAGGGCTGGAGAAAAGGGGGAGGGTCACGGTCGAGGAAAAGGGTCGCGCGGAGGGCGTTAGGGCAGTCGACACCTCCACACGTGCTCGCCATGCGTGGCTAGTTAGAGCGGCGCCTATCAGCCAACACGACGGCTAACAAGTATATACCCAGAGATCTGTAGCTCGCTGCACACCGAATGTATACTTGTTAGTCCTTAACTGGGGGACCTGCTTCCCGCCCTCTGTATATCGTGGCTTCTACGAGAGCTCCTAATAGTTCATTTGTTTCTGTTCGCTTCCGCTCGCTCTTCCTGGGAACTCGTGATCACGGCGTTGAGCTGAGTTTCGAGTGGACAATTCCACCGAGTGTGCGGACGACGGACAACGTTTTGCTCCTTTTTATCGAAACGAGGCTAAGAAACAGTTGCGTAGGGGACAAACGTATGAAAAACATTAGTCGCCGTTAATACTCGAGCGAAGAAAGTCGTACGGATATATCACGTACCTTGACGCGTTGTCAGCGCTGACGAACGATACGCGAATATTAATATTGATCGTTCGATGAAAATGACGATGAAAACGATTCTCGAAAAATCGTCCGATTGTTAGTTGGCGAAAGGTAGTAGAAAAGAAACGAAGGACGAAGATGTTGAGGAATGAGAACGGAAACGTTAACATTCACGATCAGATCGCTAATTTAAAGCGTCGTACGCTTTATAAAACATCAATTTTATCCACAAACTTTCTCCTGCAATTCCATGTACATCCGTAAGAACCTCGAACCTGCCGACGCTTCGTATAGGAGAATTCCTGGAGAAATATATCGAATTTTTCAAAACTATTCTTTCTTCCTTCTGGTCCGTTCTCGGGCCATAAACGCTCGCTCGATATAACCGAGGAAAGTCATTGTGAGCCGCGAGTGCAGCTGCGAGAGGCAGTTCCAAGGATCTCGAACAGCGTGGAGTGGTGAAAGGAGAGCGGCTAGGTTTTGATCGACAGTGGAGGAGTTTTCACACGGCTCGAGAGTTTTGGGAAATCATTAATATCGTTCAGGAGAGGATGTCTACTCTCTCTCGTAAGTAGAGCGTTTAGGCGGGACGTTAATAGGCGGGCACGGAAGCGCGCGCGAGACTCTCCGCGAGGCCACTTAACGCTTCCGCTTGGTGAAGAGGTTTTGTTGCCGCTTTTTAAGGCGTCCTCGGCTATGAGATTTATCGCGTGTTTAGATCGGCCGACGCCCGGCCAGATTAAAGCATTAAATATAAACGGTGCCGACAAGCGACCAGAAAATTGCTGCCGTTCACGAGAATCGACGAAAAACTCTTGTCCCCGATCCCCGTTTCCGACGATTCCGCCTCGATTTAGCTCGAATCGCTCTGCAACGCCATATAGTGATTATCGTCTTTCTCCTCCTCCTCCTCCTCCTCCTCCTCCTCCTCTGCTCTTCGAAGAGAACGTCGAAGCGTTATGTCTCTGATTTTGTAATTTGTTTTTAAAGAAACACTTCTATCAAACAGCTTTTTATAGAACAAGACAGCGATACGAGACAAATTGGAGAATACAGTGTGAGCGAATGATTACAAATCCCATTTTTTTATTTTTTATAACGTTGAAACGAAAATTGATAAAATCGTTTACACGCAAGCAAGTCCGTGTTACGATATAAAACGAAACGAAAGGTACAACGAACAAAAATTGTCTTCTTCCGAAGTCTCGAGAAAATTAAATTTTCGTTTGAAATTGTGTCTTTCGATGGGGAAAACTTACGTTACGTTACGTTATCAGTTACGATATTCGATAGATTTCCCCTCATTTTTTATCACGTCTATCTCACTCGTTCAAAGTTTCGTTTTGGATATCCGCCCACGCAGATTCTATTCCTGTTTTAAGTTCAACGATATTTTCTGTACGCGGCTTCTCCCGATCGTAAACTTTTCTCGCCAGAGTGTCCCGTAGGTTCTCGATCGGTTTCAAATCAGGCCTCGATATTGTCCATGGTGGTAATTCCGCTTCGAAATTTTGAAACCACGTTTTTGCAGCGATGGCTGTATGGAAAGATGCATCGTCCTGTCGAAACATCTTCTTGTCTTCTGTCTCAACTGTTAAAGGCAATAATTCGCTATGTAACGTCTCCTGATATCCTTCGACATACACTTTAATCTTCCCGAAAACATATTTTATTTAAACAACAAAATCCAGTCATAATCGGTGGTTTCTCGAAAATAACGAAGAAACGATGCAGAGTCTATGGCTATTCGCAGCACTGTACGTACGAGACTACCGAAGAAAATAGACATTTAAGAAAGATATCTATAGCCTGAAAGTTTATAACTTTTGGTCAATTCGAGAAACAACGGATTTCGTCCGATTGAATTTCTGAACACTTGTCCGAGATTTTAGATAGATTATAGATAGATAAAAGTGTTTAATCAAGAAATCGACACCCTATATATATCGTAACACGCTTCTATACTACGTTATAGAGCGTCCGCGGAAATGCTCTTTTATTTCTTCTTCTTCTACTAATCACGTTCCGTGCATCCGCGCCAAGAATGCAACACACGCATCTCCACGTCCAATCAACTGTACGGAAAAAGAAACATTCTAGCCGAAAGGTTCTAAGTAGAGGATAAATGTAAGAAGTGGCGCGCGAACGATTCGCTATACGTATTAATCGCGGCACAGGCAATTACGCGGTGCTAACGACCAGGTTGACGTACGAGCCGTCGCGTTTTCGTAAACACGTTTACGAGGGCGTAGCGGTCGCAGCTGTAACAACCGCCTCGTGTTTCGCGAATTTCATGGACAGTCGTGTCGCAAATTGCACCTGTCACGAGGCGTCGTAATTAGCACTCGGAGCGTTTAGGGCCCATCAACCGTGATGTGTGCGCTCGCCTGATTTTTCTGCTCGTGACTCGAGGAACACCGATCGCCACATTCTAAATATTCGACAATTTCAAGAATATCGCCGATCCCCTGGCAGTCACCGAAATGGCGCATCTGGTTGCTCGAAAATAGGATCGACGATGTTGTTCGACGTAACGTCGAATCGTATATCCGATGGATATTGCACGTGCGTATAACTTGAAAGTCACATATCCGAATTATTCGTAGCAATCGATAAAAATCGGACTCTGAACGTTGATTAAGAATTTCGTACGAATGGAAATTCATTTTACAAACTGAATATTACCAAAATTCTGAAACAATAACCAGTTAATAACTGTCTGTGACTTGAATTGCTCTATCAATTTCAACGTTGACTTATACGGTACTCGATAATCGCTTGAAAGAAGAATTCTATTCGAGTGGGAATCCGTCGAAGAAATTACGTTCTATGTTCTTGGTTGGTATCTTCGATCCGGGAGTAGAAAGCAGCACCCGCAAAATAAACGTCGACACCAAAACCGACCGATAAAACGACGAACACGAGCGGAACTCGCGATAAACTCTCGCTCGAGGGACGTGTTCCGTTCTTTTCGTGACATCGAGGGGGACGACGGGTTTAATATAGATCATCGAGACATTCGGATTTCACGGGAAACGAGCGGTGGTAATGAAGTGTTAATTGCGAGGGAAAAGGAAAGCGCGACGGGGAAACTCGGCTCCGGTGATTTAGCGAAACTCTCGGGTCCCTTGGCTTGTTAGCCGTCCCCGAGGTCGCGAATAAAAACCGCCATGGTCGAGCTAGATCGTGTCGCATTAGCGTTAATTTCCTCGGTACGTTTGCCAGCTCGTATCGTGGCTGGCATTCGAATCCGTTTTTATTCTCTTCGGATCGCTCGATCGGTACCTTTCTTCTTTTCCTTCTCTTTCGGTCGCTCCTCCGATCACGACGACTCGATAATTTGCGCTCTCTGCCGGTGTTTACTACGTAGCGGCTATTAAGTCACGTTGAAAATTAAACAGAGAGGTTATTAAGGAAGAACCTAGGATGTAAGTGAGAGAAGAGTTTCTTCTTGCCAAGGGATAGTAATTTCGCAAATTATAGGCTTTAGAATCACACGAGGAATATCTTGTAGGAGCTTTCGGGACAAACGTTGGTACTGCGGTACAGATTAAACGCAGTCCCCGTAGGATTGAAACTCCCAACGATGGGAACATTTCCATTGCAGGTTCTCGCCTCGAAGATTTCTAACGTTCGAGGCAAAGATTCGCTGCTGCGTTTCTTCGATCGACCGTGAACTCGAAACTTAAAAAAAAAAAAAATTCGATTCTCATCGAGTCCATCCACTTTGAATTCGTTTCGCATAGCTTTCGACTTTCAAAATCTTCGTCTCGGCAGTTCGTAATTTCGACGATCTTTAGATACCAATATTAATCGACGCGAGTGCGACGCATCTCGAACACGGAATAACGCTGGTGTGGCTGATTATCGGCGCGAGATACGCGACGATGCACGATCGTGAGACGCGTCTCTCGGCTCGTTTCGAAAGCCTATGTTTAGCTTGGACGTTTCGGAGATGAATGGTCGCCGTGCGTCTCTTAAAGCCTCGTTTCGAATCTTTTTCCACCGTGGCAGCGGGACACGCGTGCTATTCTACTCTCATTTGCGGGAGAACGGCTGCTCGCATAAAGCGTCGCGCTTCTGCACACCGCTCCGCGAGAGTTGTCCGCTAATTAGAGGTGTCAAGCGACCGGCTGCCTTATGAAAAATCGCTCCACGCCACCGTCGCTGATACATCGTGATTGTTATTAATGAACGAGCCTGCCTGGGAACGTTGGATAATAGTGTTTGCGTTCCCAATAATTTGTTTCGCGTTTGACGTCTCGATAGGAAATCGAAATAATATTTATTCTGCTTCGAATTTACACTTATGGAACTTGGTAAAGTACATCGATGTTTTACGATCGTAAAGAAAATTAGCCGTTATTTAAATATTTTTCGAGCCGTTCTTTCGAACGAGATACGACTGCGAGGAAACGGTGATCGATGAAAGAGAGGAAAGTATTTGTAGAAATTCTCGCGATTGCTAAACGCGCGCTCGTTCGTCATCGTTAATTCGCAGACTGTTCGAACGTGCCACGAACACGAAGGAAAGGAAGGGCCACGCGTAAACGCGAGTAGTTACGTAGACGTTTAACGACAGGAAGTGTTGGCCGAGAAGAACATATGTTTCGGGGGTGTCGCGCGCGTTCCTAATCATTGCACTCGTGTTCGACAACTGTCTCGTTATTTCGCTCTTCCATCTTATTTCTCTCTTTTGTTTCCCTAATGAATTAAAATATTCTCGATATTTCTAATATTTTAAAGTTTACTGGTATCGTTTGCGCAACTTGCTGACAGGCTCAACGCGCGTATCTTACAAATTCTTCTGGATAGCGATCGAATGAAATCATTGGAAAAGTGATTTCATCGAGACGGTGCGTAATAACGAAACCAGATTTCTTCGTTTGCATCGTGACGGAAAATCGGAGCAGAGGGATACACGGCACACACGGGACAGCGCGGAAGGAAGGAGAAGTTGGTAGAGGGAATTTATAACAGCGATTACGAAGTTTACGGCGATAACCTTATTAATTCAGTCGCATTTATCTTTCCGTAAAAATTCATTAAAATGCCACCGGGACCCGAACGATCCCGCCGTTTTATCAAAGGAATTATGGCGATGACACGAGTTTATCTACCGTTTATCTCGATTATGGTAATAAGCTCGCCGACTTTACAGGCGCTAAACTCCCAACGGGATAAGTTGTCGAGACGCGAGCCTCGATAAAATCCTCGCGATAATGACATAATCATCGATATCGCGATACCAATGACCCAACGAACGTTCGACAGTCAGCGGGGAATCGCACGGCGATTCTTCCCCGTCGTGCAAATCTATGACTGCTGACTTTAATACCCTGTTAACCAACGAGTAAGAAAAAGAATATATTCCGAAGAATAAAAGATATACGAACAAGGCAAAAAATATCGCAACAAGAGAAAACAAAGTACATAGGACTGTGATAAAATGGTTGAAGGGATCGGTACCGTAGTACACGTATTTAAAGAGAGGCTTCTACAATAAAAAAACACTAATTTTACGCGATAATAAAATATCGTTGCTCTTCGTATTTAATTTAATTTGGATCAAGTCAGTTTGCTAAAGAAAATAAAGCGACGGACTTTGGTGGCTTATCAGCCACTGTGTCTGTATAATAATTTAACACGTGAAAGAACGATAGGGGCGTCCGTGCCATTGGCAACGAAAAGAAAGAACATTACGTACGATACTATGCGACCACGAGCAGCGATTTCTTAGTCCTCGTACGTTTTCGATCCAAGCCATTGCCATTGACAAATTCGGAAGACGTAAAATCAACAGAAAGCGAATGTAAGAAAGTCTAGATTAGCCACTTGGCTATTAAGATTCTAGCAGATAGCCTGGAACTTCCGCGAACAACGGAAAGAGCGAAGAGAGCGAGCTGGAGATGGAAACGCGAATGGCGAAAAGAGAGCAAACCGAAGTGTCCGGCTGCTGTGGCTGCGACAGGAAAGTTTGTTTTTTGAAGTCTGTATTGCTTACAAATGTCTCGGTGTAAAAAGCGAGCAGTATGCTCCTAATGAGTCTGGTTGTTAAAAGAGCTCTCCCGCCTTTTTTACGCCTGGCGTGGCCTCTCTTCCACCCCCTCGCGTTCGCCACCCGTTCCTCCGCTTCCATTAGGCCGACATTGTAGCCTGGAATCTTAATATTTTCGACGACGGGATTCGTGACAGTCGGAAACCCCGTCGATTCGTTTATTTCGGGAAAACGCGCGCATGAATCCGTCGCCCGAGCGACCAAATAAGCCTCTCGAAGAACATTTTACGACCGCTAATGGCCGCGACGGAACAGAGAGGTCGCCGACAATTTTTACGAGTCCCCCCTCACGAATCGTTCCGTCCAACCACTACGTTTAGAACTGTTTGATGCGCAAGAGCAGTCTAGAAACTTGAGGAAATTTCCTATGGACGTATAAGCGCAGTTTCGCGTTAACTGACCATCCTGGTAGCCTCGCCAATTCTTGGAACCGACTTCTATACCAACCTCCCGATCCTATTAGCTAGCGAAACGTTTTACGATTTCGCGTCAAATCGACCCACAAGCTCATCTACGAAAACGTCGAGAAGAAGTTCAAATGACGAAACGTGTCGACCTGGCCGAGCAGATAAGATGCTAACCCGAATGGACCGTTGGCAGAACAACGCTGTAAACCGTTGTACAATTTCGCGTGGAAATGGCACGCAAACAAATTTCCGAATGATCAAAGTATCCCGTAGCCAAAAAGGAAGGAGAAAAGGAAAAAGAATACGAAACGTGTATATGCAGAAATGAAGGAGTCCATATAACGAAACGTGTCGACCTGGCTGTTGCTCGGAGCAGGACGCGCTAATGTCGACCGTTGTAAATGGTTTTCGGGCGCACTTAAACGCCCATTTCCTTCGAAATCCGGCCAAATCGCTTAGGCCGAGCAAAGCGTTCCAATTAAGAGGTATGCGTCTCGCTTCTGGCATCTCGGCAACGAGACGATATATTTTTTTTTCTCTCGCTCCGCTTCCCTACGCGCTGCTCTTGCCATCTCCCTTTGTCTTCGCTGCGTCAGCTTGCGGCGAGTCTCACGGACTCTCGCCTCCTTTTCCTTCTTTGCCTTCTTCCCTTCGCGAACAAACTGCCAAGCGAGAGAGTTTCGAGCTCGCGCGTTAAACAGATGAGAATCTTTCGGTCTATTAGTGGAGCTGCCACCGTTTTGCCGCGTAAAGAGAATTGATATCTGCCCCGGTGCACTCCTCCTTCTTCCTTTTCTTCCTGTTCGACACTCCCGTTCCCGTTCTTCGTGTCCACCCCTTCGCGACGTTTTATTTGCGGTCCCACTCAAGCGCGCGTTCCACGCGGTTCGTTGATTACTCGAGCTGGATGATCGAACGCTCGATGGATTTTCAGGCTGAATTTATGTAAAAATAAAAAGAGCGTAGAGAAGATATTGTGAGAGAATAATTACGGTGTATACGCGATAGCGCGTGTTTTTGGATGGTATGAAGATCTCACGATGAAAATTAGGAACGAATATATATATATATATGTAGAAAGATTCCTTTAACGGACATTCGCTTAGTTGAACGCAAATTCCTATTATTTAGACGAGATACCGTAGGTTATAGAGAAAATGTGTGCAGATGAACCGTCGTTCTATCCATCGATAGAGCGAAAGTGAATATTTGCAGCGAGTATAATCGCAGGGAAGATAAACGAATTTATCTGACCGACTATTATTATTTATTCGGTTGTTATTGTTATTCGATGGTAAGTGCAAGTTTTTGCAGATGCTCGTAACACGGAGGAAGGCGAATTTTCAAATATTTTTAGACGTCGAAAGGGTTGAGGAAACGGTCAAAAACGGTCGCCTTTGTTTCGCGTTCGATCACGTGCAACGCGTACGCAGATGATTCGTCGCGCAGTTCCGCCGACAATTCGCGGCGATCGTAAACCTGGCCCGCAACGTCGACGAGGAATACTTCTTGGAAACGGTGAGTGAACACGTGTTTAGAATTAGGTGGCGTGGCACGAGGGGACGTACGCATGACGTCGTCGGCGAAATTTCTCAGCCCCTCCACGATCGACCCTCGATGGCAGCCTTTTTCGTAAATAAATACTCTCCGTGTAAACTCCGTTAGCCCTCAAATGCAGAAAACAACCCTCTGTCTTCGTTATTCTCTGAAACAGGTCCGAAACATCCCTTTCTCCTTCGATCGCGACAGCACGGATCGAGGATAAACCAGAAACAGAAAGCTGGAGAAAAGAACATGTTGTGACATCTTCTTCGTAGAGCATCGAAGAAACGAAATTGCGACCTGGTGCAAGAAGGGAATCGCGTTTTACCAGGAGACCGTGGCTTAAATCACGCAACGGGGAGTTAAGTGACCGAGAGCAGAGGAGGAACGAGGCGACGAACGAGAGGACAGAAGGAGGAGGAGAAAAAGGATAACGAGGGAGGTTGAGCTGGTATTCGCATTCCGGGAGCGCGTGCCACGATGTCAGTTTGGAAAGCGAATGATACGTAATTTATAACGGCGTGGAACTAAATACCCCGTTAGATGGAGTGTCTCGAAGGGAGGGACGAGGAAGCGGAACAACGACAGAATCTGACGTGGTAAACGAAGACGTGGAAGAGAGCGAAGGACGGAAGGCATCGGTGGATGTCGTGCGTGGAACGAGAGAATCCGAGGCCGTAGACGAGAGAAGACGGGCCGGTGCCTAAATATCGAGCACATGTCGGCTTCCCCCTTGAAACGCGCCCAACGAAAATAGAAGCCACCACCGTGGACCACCGTACGTCATCTTGCCGAACCGAAGAGTCTCTTCTCGATGCTTGGCTGTTCTGCGGCCTCGTGTTTGCTGTTACGCGGCCCTGTTTTCACGCGTTAAGTCGTCCGTCTTCTTCCTACTTCCCTTTCCGTTTTTTTTTTTTAACCCTTTTTTCTATTTGTTTTGCGGAGGTAGAGCGTAAAGGGTATCGTTTACCGGTTTTGCTATTCTAACCCCTCTTTTCGCGAGTAATAAACGAATAGAAGTTCATGGGACGAAGTTGTTTTCAAAGAGAACGAAATAACTCGGAGAATAAAATAACAAAGGGAGCGAGGTGAGAACGACAGGCATTCTCTAATAGACTGGATGTCCTCTTAATTGAACGGGCCGTAAGTGCGCGATGAGTTACACCCCCCGAGGTGTATAAACCAATCACCGTATCTTTAATCATCGGCAAACAATGTCAGCGTTGACCGACTCGTCCCTCCTAAAATCAACCAAGTTAAATCAACGAAGAAAACGGGAATCGACTTTTGTCCTTTGATTAATTAAAAATTTTGCATCGTTGTTGGTCAAAATTAATATCCAAAATTGTCCTCTCTTACAGCGGTCGTATCGAAGACGATTTAACGACGACAGAAACGTCGACAGTGTCGTTTCCCTTCGATTAATTCGTGTTCCATGTTCCGTCGCGATCTTTCTCCTCTCGACGCCCAATTTTCCTCCTGCTCCACCTTCTGTTTCTCTTATTTCATCGCGAGACAGCCGGCAGAAAAGCGGGGAAAGAAGACTAGGAGCAAAAAGAGCGTCGCGAAGAAGGAGAAAGGAACGGGAGGATGGAGCGAGAAGACGGGCATCCCCTAATAGATCGGCTGTCTTCTTAATTGACTAGGTGGGTCGTGAACGTCTGACGGCTCGCGCCTCCCGTCTCGAAATAAGCGGCTGGATTGACCGTGAATGCCGAACGAGGAATACCGACCTCCCTCCTTTAGCCTCACGAATGATGGAGATTGATCGTGGCAATTATATAATCGACGCGGGGCCGCTATGAGCGCCGACGCTGCTCGCGATACCTTTGTTCGGAGCAAGCTTCGTAGATCTTTTTCACCACCTTAGGAACGAATTTTTTTCTGCTTCGTGATACGTGACGCGTCTTCTATGCTTCGTGAAAAATTCCCGGAAACGTTACAAACGTACGCGCGTGGAATCGTAAAACGTGATTTACCATGTTAGTTCGAACGAAGCGACGAACGTCGGACGATAATCGTAGAAAACGTACGGATGCAAGGTTACGGAGCGTCAAATTGGAAATAATTATGCTTAAATAAAGTTAGAAATATTAAATATATATACGCGTGAAATTTTCAAGCGTCGTTTATCGTTTTATCTCAAACAATGGAAACTATCGCCATGGCTGGCGAAGCGATTACAAGGAATTCCGATGCCAAAATCCCTACGGATTCCGAACATAGCGGAGAATCTTTCGATGGAAAATCTTTCGCACGACTTTTACGGACAAGCGTCAGCGGGGTCCAAATTGTTCGATTGTCCGTCTCGAGTGGCTGCGGCATTGTCACCTGGCCGCAGCTGCCCCGTGCCTCTTAAATCGCAATTATGCGAGGCACGGCAAGCCGCGAAAAAGAAGGGGGCAACGGGGCCATTTTCTAGCGTTTCGGTCAAAAACTGATCCTTCAACTGGTTGACAATGGGCGCAGAACGAATCGACTCCGGCTTTACCTTTATCCGGCCTTCTTCTTCCTCCTCCGTTGTCGTCGTCTTCCTCTTTTTCTTTCTCTCTTTCTCTTCTTGACTTCTCGGCCGGTCGAGATTGCCGTATTGTCGAGGGCGTGAGGCCCTTCCACGGACCGTTTTCCTCTCTAACGCCATTCAACGCCACGAAAACGAATTGTGTGCCTCGTGCACGTTCCGCTAAAGATGAAGTCGATACGACCGAAAGAATCGTGGGTATAGCTTACCGTCTCCTTTGGTATCGAGGACACCTTTGCGCGATTTCTGCGATGGATACCATTGGAAAATTTTCGTAAAGAATAGGCCCACTGTTATTTTTCCTTTCTTCGAAGAATTACTCCACCTGCGTCGACGTTCGTACGCTTTAAAGCGTTTTATTGTGGAAGTTAATGTGCAATTCGTTTGTAGAAACTTTGTAAGCTTTCTGACGACTGACGCCAACTTCTATTGTACACCTATTTGGTTCGAATGGAAGAAGATCATTTATCATAAATCTCCGCCGAACAATGAAAGATTCTACATTTGGTCGAATACTGTCCCTAGTCGAACATTAAATACAACGAGAAACAGAACACGAAACAGCTAGAACACAATTTGAAAGAATTCATCGCCGAACGCGATGAAATGTTTCGAGTAGACGATCACGAGGCTGCTCGACGCGACTCGCCAGATCGACAGATCGACGCAAATCTGAAAAAAATGTAAACGTATCTCCTACTTCGATCTCGATCCGTTGAAACTAGCTCTGTTAACGAAGCCACGTGTTCCAAAGCAATAAACCTAAAGAGTCGAAAGAAAGACTTCACACTGGTCCGTCTAAAGGTAAAATCGTAGACACTCGAAACGATCCCAGTGCGTGGAACGGTCAGCGAAATTGAAAGAAGCAAAGTATCATTTCCAGGACTTTAATGAACCAAACGTGTGGTCTCTGAGAGGCGCGAAGCGTTCTTGTCTCGAGGATTGTGTCGAATAGAAGATGTCTGAATGGTGGATTCGCGTCGCTGGTGTAAAGGATCCAGTTGTAAAAGATCCGACGGTGGCATTGTGCTACTCGGCTCGAACCGTGCACCATTCGAAGTTGTTTAAATCCTTGTAAAGCTCTGGAAAGAGGATGCGGCCGTGGTGTCACTTTCCTCCCTCGAGTGGCTCCGATTGTCGACCCCTTGAAAAGAGTGAAATTGAGTCCGACAACCCGAACCCGCAGCCCGAGCAGGTGCTCGGAACTTCCTCTCTTCCCCCACCATTTTTCCAGAAAGGAACCTTCGTAAAATCACCGGGTCTGAAATGGATCCGGAACGCATTACCGTAATGGAGCCCGATCGTTTCCCTTGGAATTTTTCACTTTTTGCCCGGCAGTCACGATCGTACTTAAGACACTCGTTTTGATTTCTACGCGATACGAGCCATTCGCAAGCCATACTGATCAGCTTCGTAGATCGAAGAGTATACAACAGCGACGATGTTACACACGCTGTTTTCTAAATTTACGATTCTTCTCGTTCCACAAAATTTGTCTCTAAATGTGTAGAGTTTAGTGGCGGTGTCAAGCTCCGTAATCTTTTTCTTCGAGCATGACCATGACAACGGACTTTCTGGTGAAAAATTTTCTTCGTAGGCTGTACTGGAAAGCGACGTAATCGATATTGAGCGATACTTTTTCTTTATCTTTACACGCGCATACATAGGTATATCGCGTGTCGTTCTTCCACATCCACGTTCAGAATCCCCTTGCTCGAAACTTCTCCGAACGAGTCATTTCTCACGTGACGCGTCAAGACCGACGCTGCTCGCGACGTTCGAACGTCGAAAGCATGCGATCGAGGATGAACGTTTTAATAAAACAGCCCGCAGCAAGAGTCACAAGACGTTCTTAAATACCGGTATTCTTCCAGGCGAGTGACTCGGAATCAACGGGTCCCAGGGCTCGTCGTTCGTATTAACGCGGCGTTTGTCAGCTAACGAGCGGTTTGATAGGCCGCCGCGGAAAAGGCATAAAGGGAACGAAATCTCGAAAAACATCCTCGAGGAATCTCGATACGTCGTGGTCCCGCGACGCATTAATTTCCCTTCTTTCTTTGCCACTCTTTTCGATCCACTGACTCGGTATAAACTAATTTATTCTCGTAAAGATGGGATTAACGCGGCAGGGAGAACGAGTTATCTCGTCGTTTTGTAGAGATCCGATGGCCACTTAAGCTGCCATTTGTTCTGTGTAATGGGCCGTGATCCTCTTTTTTTTTCTTCTTTGGAATCCTGATAGATCACTTTGGGGGGAAATTATGGCTTGGTATATCGTGTTAAAAGGTATTACGAACTCCTATAACGCTGTTATAACATTTAAAATCACGTATCCATATGTCAAACGAAAAGTATTTGACTAGCTTAACGACCGAAGGGCCTCTTCGTTCGCATGTAACGCGAGTAAGCCAGCAAACAGCAATTTAAAATTAATCAGAATCAAATTATTTTTTCAAACTTGTTGTAAATTTATAGTCGATCAATAATATTCGTGATAATATACCTTCGTAGCTTCGAGCATGAAACCTGTAACTTTCTTTCTCTTCTAATAAACACGATCTACGGTGGCTAGAAAACTTATACGCGCATTGATTAGATCCAAATGTAATTCGTGTGGTTCGATTATGCAAATTTGACGCGTACTATGAGAACGAAAGTCTGCTGCCTTCTTATTCCTGTAAACGCTTCAATTCTCTAACCAAGATCAACAAGATTAAAGAACAGAAGATGAACAACCGAGAAAAACTCTGTTATGATATTCCGTTAAAAATCAATGGAAGTCCCCCCCCCCCTCTAATGTTCGCTCGAAAGGCAACCGATCGAACGAAGAGGATGATCCGCTCAACAGGTTAATGAGCGAAATTAAGGAGACTTGCAACGCGCTCTATAGGAATCGAACGTTGTCGGTGGAATAGAAGGCGATATAGTGGTTGGAGGGCTTGGAAGAGTGATATACAGTTCGGTAATGGTGGCGGACGATCCGACACCTGGCCCCGTGGCCCCCTTTGTGAGAGGTGGCTGAAGAGCGAGCCCCACGCCATCAGTGGTCCCCCATAAACTCCGGCGTGCATTCAGCTAAATGGTTCTAAAGTGCTTTGAAAATACGAGCCCGCTACGAAAAGCGTCTCTCACCGCCATGAAGGCAGCCCTTCTCTCTCTCTCTCTCTCTCTCTCTCCCTCTCACTCTCTCTCTCTCTTTCTATCTATCTATCTCTCACTCTCTCTCTATCTTCACCAGCCAAAACGATATGGGTGGTTTCTCTGGAGAATAAAAATGCAGATTAGGATTAACAAGCCGGGACGACGATTCCTGGCTTCCGTTGATTTACCGTCGTATAATTTTCATGAACGGCGTGCGCTCGCACGGCCAACGTAATTTTTCCCTTCTTTCTCTTTCTTTCTTCGTACCCACTCCACGATTCGTGTTTGTTGAGATACGTTATTAGGATTATTTGCTTCCGTGTAATTTTCATTCGACCCCGGATTAAGGTAGTGGAATTTTCAAGCAGCCAGACATTTCTCGTTTCGAGTTACCGATTGTGATTCGTGCATCGATTCGATGGAATCATTGTGGCGTGGAACGTGGAAACGGTTGGAAAAGATAAGTACGAAGCGTTTAAACACGCTGTTCGTGCTTCGCAGAATATCTACCGAGCTGAACGAAGAGATCTTCCGATCGAATTACTTCGTGGATATGGGGACGTTGTTCGACGTAGAATGGAAAACTTAAAATTCATATGCACGGATAAAGGTTAGATTTGTCTAAGCGTTTTATTAAATACAGTTGAAAAGTGCAGCTCGAATTATCAAATTAATATTATATAGCGAATTTTTCGTCGAAGCCAGAGAGAAAAATTCGAGCGACGCGCGTGCGTGGGTAGAAAAATGCGTACCGCGTTCACGTCGCTTCATTGATTCCGGGAATCAAAGTCAAAGAGTCAGACACAGCTGTACCTGCCAAAAATCGCGCGTTACGATGATCGATGCTCCGCGATTTCGAAAATTCCTAAAATCGTCGATTCTCTTCGCATGTTTTCAAAACTATTTAGCCCGTAAATTGTTCGCGATGTCGTAACAAAAAGATGAAAAACTATTCTTGTAAACGGAACGTTCTAAAAATATTCCTCATTTTTTCCAAATCATATTCACTTCCACGCGCTTTATTTGAATTTTTAAAGCTCGTCGTTTCAGGCTTAAACTTCGAAGTGTCCGATCGTTCGTTAATGATGAAATAACGAGTTCTTATGGGACATAGACAATCAGAAATCGATCTTCCATTCTCCTAGCAGCTCGTGCAGAACTGCGGAGGTAGCCGTGCAAGCTGGATGCTTTTCGTCGTGGCTGTACGTCGTCCCTTTGCAAGGAGGTGTGACTATGTTTGAATACACTGTTGATTGGGCCATAAATGTGTCTCTCAACGTACAAACACCTTCCTCTCTCTCTCTCTCTCTCTCTCTCTTCGCTCGGGCATAGTCATTTTCTCGTTCGGGAACCTCGTGGCTGGAGGGCCACACACAAGACTACAGCCGTTTGATTGGTACCTCCCGGGATAACGCGGCGTGATGCAATTGAATTCTAGTTTGAAAGATGGTCGCCGGACAATCCCGCTGTGCTCGACTCGAAATTACCTTTTTCCGATTACTTTACCGCAAACCGCATTTTTCTTTCCTTTGTACGACGCTCGAGGAGAATAATATTTATAGAATTATATACGTGTACGTTGAAGATAGGTTACGTTATAGCGTTTAACAGCCCGCAGGTTTAGACGTCGTGGTTGAGGAAACTGAAAGTGCAATTGCAATTTCGTAGTTGAACGCGAGCCAAAGGCAAACACGAGCGAATAATTGCAGCGAAATGTAGCGGGACAGCGACGACACGGACTCGGTACCGAACGATCGCTCGGCAAATTCTTGGAACTGTCAACAATTCAGTAACGATGGGTGGTCCCTTGCGATACGTGCGGTCCGATGTACATCGGTGCAAGGTCGTTGCACCTCGCTACTACGTCGTTTACCCGAGAGGATGATTATTTCCGAAACATCCGCGAGATGCAACTGATTCGACGCTGAAGAATTGTCACGCACGAGCTAAGAGTTAGAAAGTCTTGGAAAAAAAAAAGACGCTCGCTTCTCTGGTGGTGCGATCGAGTCAAAGGCACGCAGCGAACTCGGTTCAAAGAAGGGTAAGTTGGCGAGATGCAAGCTGGGATCATCGGTTGCATCATCGCGAGACATCGAACTTCCAAGAAGACCGTCCGTTTGACGGATCCAATTAAGCGGGACCACGGCAAGGTCATTAGCATTGATACCGAAATTCGTGTTCCAATCAAAAGCCATTCTTCGTGTATTCGTGCTGAGGTCATCGCCGCGGCGCGGCGGTCGAAGATTCACGATGATCCTGATCGCGATAAGTAGAGTGGGGATGGGGGAGGGGGGAGAGGAATAAGGCAGATCGATCGCGATAAACCTCTAATAAAATCAAACTTCATTTTTACGATCGACTAATTATCGTACGAAGAAACCAAGCGAAAGTTGAAACCAAACGAGCGTGCAGATAATACGTAGTAGAGAAAGGAACAGAGGGGAAAAAGGAGGAGAAATTCAACTACCGCAGCTTTCGGGCGAGCATCGTGAGATATTAAATCATCGTACGCGGCCGCGTGTCGATGAACCTTCGAAATTAATTTCTCTATTCATCGCGCTGGGCGGCCGTGTATCAAGGTCGCGAGCTCATTAGCCATTGATAGCCGCATTCGTGGCCCAATCAAAGGGCATTCTTCGTACGCGTCCGTGCTGACGTCAGGTCTCTCTCTCGGACGAACGCGTTGGCCAGGAAAATCGAAATCCTTCGGGACGTGTGGCCGTGTCTCGTTCACGAACGAGCAGAAGAAACGATCGGGGCGAGAGGAAATAACACGGCGCTTGGTAGAAGAAGATAAAAACCGAAGGAAGGCGGAAGAGGAGGAGAAGGAGGAGAAGGAAGAGGAGGCGGTGGATAGAACGTCGCCCGGGACAGAGGGAGAAAGTCGAGGCCCGTTCAGAGACTAGTTAGCACCTTCTCTTAAGTCCGCGCGTTCTCGAATCAAGGCGCGCATTCTGCTTGAGCCAGGCCGGCCAGCCCGGCTACAATGCCGCATTGTACTTAAATCAGATTCAATTTGGGCCCCATTGAAAATTACGCTTAATAAATTATTTGGGCAATTCATAAATCCGACTCGTGCGGTGCCTGACTGCTCCTCGGGCTCTCGTTCTCCGAGGACTCGCCTCCATCCGACCGCGCCGTTTGCCTCACGCTTTCGAAACGGCGCAAAGCTCCTTTCCAAAGACCGTTTACTAATGGACCGACCTGGCTAACGTATCCCAGGGACGTATTCTCCTATCTCTCCTAGCCGTAATTTTCTAGTCGAGTTTGGAAACGTTCCATTACCGGGTGCTACGGATACGAAAAATCGCGTGGAAAATTTTGTTCAAGATTCTTCGAGCTACTCGGAACGCGAGAAGTACGTTTTCACGATTGAAAATTATCAGTCACGATGAAAGATTAAAATTGTAATTTAATCGTTTATTTATTTGTTTTTTCCATGACTACGTGTATGGTCTTCGATGTTAGATAAAAGGGATAAAGCGAAATAAGAGAGGAGGAATATAAAGGAAGAGCGCGGCAATTATTGCATCTAATTGATTATTAATTATTTATTACGAAACGTGGAGTAGATACGAGTACGGTATTAGAGTAGTTATCGTGGAGTTAAAAAAAAAAAAAAAAAATGTTTTCTACGCTGTGATTAATAATACAGACCACGTGATCCAGCTAATACGATTGCTTCCCGTAAACATTCCAATCTTTCTACGCGCAACTGCTCACGACGATTATCGAATTGCGTAATGAAATATCGTTGGAAACGAAAACAACGTTCGCTAAAATTTTCAGCAAGAGAGGCGTCCGAAGCTGAAAGCGATTTAAGCCGACGAATGCGGCCCTGAGGACGATTAAGCTCCGCTCGGAGGGTCACCAGGTAAATACGCACGCGCTCTTACATACACGCGGGCCACGATTATCGACCTGCACGTGTACGTCGTTTATACTACAAATTAGTAGGCAGTTATAAATGACACAGTATCCTTATTATCGTACTAGGCTTATTCCCGGGCCTCTCGCTGACGTTTGACCGACTGTCCGCTTTCCGACCAGAGAGCGTGAAACGACGAGTTTCTTCCGAGGATTCTGGCCACGAAAAATTATTCGGCCCATATATCTTTCGCCAGAGGCCGGTCTGTCACTGATTAATGCAACGTACACCGCGTTTATTGTCAAGCAAACTCGTACGGCTCGCCACTCCGAGATTCTACACGACCACCGAACGGATCCTCGATTCCGTGATCGCCACTCGATAATTGCCCCTTTCACTCGAACACTCGCAGAGTATAGTCATTTTTCAAGTGGAAAAATGCTGGTGTATATTTATCGCGAGATTCGAGGACCGCGCGAGGGATAAAAAAAGAAAAGGCAGAAGGCGGAGACGTAGGGAAATAGGTAAGAAATTTACGGTTACGAGGAAACCACGGGGAGAAAGGTACGGGGGTCCTTTAACAACCCGCAAACAAGGGGCTGACACGTTCAAACAATCGTGAACGAACCGACGAACCTATAATTAGCGTAGGATCCCTTTGAGGATCTTTTTTGGCACTCGTTTTCTCGAGCAGCCGGCTCACCACGATCCACCGCGCCTCTCTCCACTCGTTAGATCGTCATCTGCGAATGTTCGACACGTCGAAGGCACTCTGACCGCGCCAGTCTCAGAAGTCACCGCGCAAAATTGCTCCGGACCATGAAAATCCGACCGCGCTTCGGCTTGTCCGATGATTTTCACGGAACAGTTCCGAGTGCGTTGTGCTATTCTTTCGGGGATAAAGTTGCGATATGTCGCATCGAACGTCGAGAAACGATGCTCGAATTCGTTTCAAACGGATCGGGATATAGTTGAGACAGAGAAACTTTTCGCGTATCTCGCGTAGCTGTCGAAAAGGATTCATCTTTTAACAAGCGAATCTTGAACAGGGCGAAGACAGTGGAAATCTCTGCAGGACGACGCTTGGTGGCTCAACGAGAATTATTTCTACGGCACGATCTTCTCTTTCGTAGACGTTGCTCGTTCGACGAGTTCCCTTGTTATTCCACGGAAAGGTCGTCGAAGACCGTGTACGATTTACGAGATATATCGGGTCTCATGTCAGAAATCTACTTTATCTTCGCATGTTGTTGAAACCGCCAATGTGAATTCTAAGAATAGGGAGATATCGTGTTTACTACATCGCATTACAAACTATGCATAATTTAACTTATAAGAGTCGGATTGCGACGAGATATTCGAAACAAGCCTATCGCTAATCGAAGACCGATATAGCGCGTAATAATTCCAACTCTGTGCGCTTCGCTCCTAAATCTCTTCATCCAACTTCTACGTTCGTTGGTTCAGGAATTTTCACGATATATAAACACCGAAATATCCATTTTCCAGGAAAGTTTCTACGAAACGACGATCGTTCTAAATTCTACGCTTTCGACGCCGATCTGCTACGGAAAACGAGGTAATAAAGAGTAAGCAGGCGTTTTGTGGAATGAACGATCCCCTCGGAAATTCCTTTTGAGGCGGAAGAAGAAGAAGGACGGGTACGGTGGTTATCGCGATCTGAACTATGCCACGTACAATTAGTTGAAAACAAGATAACCAAACGGACGAACAACGTCGTTGGAGTACGGTGGCGATTATAAACTATACACCTGCACGCTGCCGTTCGAGAAAAGCATGCATAGACTAACGAAGCGGTACAGGCACGCACGCGCGCGCACAGCGAAATTCACTTTGCACTCGGCGGTAATTAATTCCCCGCTCGTCAACGTCAGCAATTAAAATTATACGTTAATGATTTGCAAAAACTTGTTTTGTTGCGGATGGACGGCGGTAAACGTTATCTCTGTCGGCCTCTAATTATAGCATCCGACTACCCCCCGACAGACGGCGCGAAACAAACGAAGAAAGATGAAAAAGACCTTATTCTTCTTCGCCCTTCTTCTATCTCTTCCCCTACTTTACTTGTATGTAACGCCTCGAACTACTTGCGTATCTTTTTCGGTTCTTCTTCTTATCCTCGTGTTGTTCTCTTTGCTGCTGCTGCTGCTGCTTCGTTTCTTTTTCTTTACTTTTGTCTTTAAATCAAAACCGATAGGCGTCTATATAATTTTGTATTTGAATCTTTCAGAACCTGTTACGCGATACCGATTCCCTAACTATTGGATTAGTATTACCGCATGCAAAGCATCGATACACACGAATCAGGACTCTCTGTCAAAGTTCTCTAGCGACGATCATAATTATTTCCCTTGATCTTTCCGATGGTATTTTTTCTTTCTTTTCCTTTTTATTCGTCACGTTGCACAAATCCAGTTCGTCTATCGTTGTTCGCGCGGTTCAAACTGGTTTATAAATACACGGCGATAAAGAGGGAGAGATCGTCTCGTTTAATAATCGGCATCTCGTCGCAATTTCGCAAAAGTCGCGAAAAGGACTCGAGCTGAAAAAATGTATTGCGCTGGAACGGATTTGCCGGGGAGGGCGTATTCTACCGAATATCGCTAACGAGCTCAGTTGTTTTCCGTTTGAGCAGCTGTTAATTGGCAGTGACTAATTACAACGTATTATCGAGAAGTTATCACCATGTAGCGCTTTTATTAAGCGTTCTTCTGATCCTCTTCTCTTCTGATTCCCTCTTCCTATCCCGTGTCACGAGCTACGATTGCGTTTCCACTCGTTACATGCTACGTACGCATCTCGAACGGTTCGTTTACACTCGCTGCAGTTTACCGAACATTCACCGTTCATTCACGAACGATTTACCGTTTGAATAAAAAAAGAAAAAAGAAACAGCAAAAAGTATAATTTTCCAGCGCGTCGGTTTATTTATCGGAATATTTCGTTGAATTCCAGCGGTGAAAAGCGAACAATGAGCTACATGGAGGCTTCGGTGTAACAGCTTGTCGCGATAACACGAATTACAACAGAGTTCGAAGGCTAGATCGGCTTGACGAATTTCTGACGTGAACTAATTGCCGATGACGCAAACTGAATATTAAGAGCGTAACTTCATTTAAGAGGGAGGAGACGACCTTAACCCGTCTTTTTCTTTTTTTGCTCGGAAGACACGTCAGACTTTGATGTCTTTCTGACGAACCATATTTTCGGAGAAAAAAAAAAAATTGCCGGATTACAACTGTGACAGATAATCGATCGATAGTTGGAGAACTTGTATCTCGATACGTCGTTACGAAACTCGTTGAACCTTTTTCATCGTTCTTTATCTGGAAGAAAAAAATCGTATCGTTTCGGCGAAATTTGGTGGACCCGCGATTGGACTTGGCGCGACACGCGCGATTCTCACGATCGACAGCGTATAACGGCTTAATTAATAATTAGACGGCCGATTCATAAATCAAGCAACTTTTTCCACAGCCACGAAATCGATGTGAATGCCCAGGGAGACGTTATCTTCTGTGTAATTAACGCGATATGCATGCCACTGGAATATACACAACCGCGATATATCGGAATGCTAATCAGCGTTCGCAAACAACCAGAGAAGAAAAAAGTAATTGGATCGTGCAGATACCAATAAACGAGCTCGCGTTCGAGTAAATATTTCATAATCTGCCAAACATACACAGCCGAGCTGGATCCCGCCAACGCATTGTATGTTTAACAACATTTTACTGGCGTAACGCCATTTACGAAATTCCATAGAAATTATTCCTAACAACTTACGTGACTTACGGTTTTTGATATTAAAACCTCGATAAGGTTAATTATATAATGCACAATTTCTTCGAAAAGAACGATCGGCCAAACGAACATCTTCCGTTGTACGGGGATAGAATTCGGAGTAACGACAAAACAAAATAGATCGCATCCTCCTTGCACTGCTCCTCTGTGCTTTGCATATTTTTCACCAATCCTTCGTTCTTATTTCCCTGATACTTTTACACTTTGATCGTCGATAGTTTGCTAGCTTGTACGATACGAGATATTCCAGGCAACTGGGCCAAGCCATAGAGCTTCGAAACGATAGAAGATAGAGAAGCTCTCGTTTGGAAAAATTAAACGATTTCGAGCGATTCGTCGCGTGGTACGTGGCATCTCTCCTTTTTTAAATGCAACCGTACGTTCCGTTATAGACCGTTTTGGATACATTTTTTAATTCTCCGTAAAACAGATATGAAAGTATTTGGACCAGAAACGATGCATCGCTCGAAACCATTTGATTTTGTTGAGAATTGTGAATCTTAATTGCCGAAATAAAAGTGAAGGAACACTAAGGTTGCACTTAGAATTCATACTAAAATAGTTTTAGATTTATTTGATAAACGATTTCCAGGATCTTCGTCGATATACATTTGCACGCGGTCTCGGCACTTTCTTTTTCTCACCACCATCTTCTGTACTTCAGATTGCCAACGAAACAGTTACATTCGTCTGTTTTTCGAGACGCTGTACACACACATACTTCCATACGCGTGTCACTACTACGCGGCCAATCTAGTCTAGCACACAAAATTATACATATTAACCGTCGTAACTTCTTTAACCATGTTAGAATTTAATCGTAAAATTAAGATAAATAATCTTTGGACAGACGCAATGTTTGCGTTAAAATAATATTAGGCGATGTTTATTAAACAAAACTATAGAACCAAACGTATTTAACGTATAAGCGAGTGATTAACAAAGTACGCAGGTAAGGAATTTATGAATTGTCGACAGTTGGCTAGTTACTTTCAGACTGACTGTAGGTAGTGACCCATGATCCTTTGAAGATTTTGAACCCCCCTCTCTATACAGTAACGAGCATGACCTGTGTAAGTGTCCTGTTCAAATGCCTGTGTAGGTGTCTGTATAACAGTGTTTGTGTCCATGATTGTAATATCGTTGTATTCCAACGAACCAGTTGCGGTAGACAGCCGGTACGTCGCAAATTTTTACTTAAAACGTGTCCTCTATACACATAATATATATATATATATAATATAAAAATAAATTTTAATTTTAAAATATATCACAACTATCCACGTTAAACGTTCTCATTGTTTTACGCAGATATGCCGGATAATCTGTCGAACGACAGAAACGTACAAAGCTTCTCTGTTTCAGAACCGAAGAACATCTCGTATTCGTGTTGCAACAAATTCCTAGCAAATAATGGCCCTGTTCGTTATTCTATCCAAAGGAAATTATATTTCTTTCACAGACCGACTGCCTCTTGGTCTATTTCGTTCGTTGGTGCTAATTAGAAAACTGGCGCCTCGCTCGTTGCCGAGCGGATACCGGTATCGAATTCGGAACAATGACACCGCCATGACTAATTGCCACTGTGTCCATGCAAATTGCCGATCGGAACCAAAGAGCTGACCAAAGGGGGCACGAGGAAAATTCGAGCAAAGAGAGAAGGGGAAACGTCGGCGAAGAGAATCAAAGGATAGCAGAGAATAGACAAAAAGGAATTCGCGCCGCTCGTTCCACTCGAAAAACGTGGCTTTGCCACGCCCTGGCGACGTGTCGGCCTTCTTAGATGAAATTCGACCGTCTGCGGAACCCGAAATGCATCCCTGGTCAACCCCCTGCAAACGGAACAGACTTTGCTGTCGCTTTCCTGCTGGAACAACTGGAAAATGAATCTGGTCGTTTCGTTGGAACGATTTCCCAGCTTCTCGATGACGGCTTTTCAAAGGATAGGAACCGCGCGTCGATCGATATTCCCTGGATATATTTGAAGTCATTTCGGTTTTGGGCTATTAGTAAAATGAAAGAAGTCGACGGAACGTGGCAATGGAATTGGTAAAAGGGTAAGTTATTTCCGATGGAATTTTCGTCGAAGTAATTCGAAATGGGATCGTAAAGTTGAAAAAAGTCACGAGAACGATAGAGTTTAGCGAACGACAAGGCAGCATCGGTTTCGACGGATTCCGTGTCGAAACAATTTTCGTGATTTTTGATGAGGATCAGATCGATTTTTACAGCACGCACTTGTCACTTAAAATCGAAAGATTTTCGGTTCAACGTGGGACGTTAGATCGGAAATTGATTCTCAGATGATAATAAATCGGTGAAAACAAAAAAAGGAACGTTTTCTTTTAAATTTTTATTCGACTCTTTCGGACTCTTCGATTCGTCTCACCGGAACAAAGTCGAGGAACAATGAGTTCGAGAATCGCGCGTCGATAAATCCTCCCCGAGGAAGAAGTTGGAAAATTTGTGTTCGAAAGAAGATTGGTAGTTGATCTGGTAGTTTCTCCGATTTCAAATAAAATGTCATCGATCCTCCGTCGTTCTTCCAAGAATCTTCGAAAATGCTTCGATATTTTATCTAGCGTATTAAACATGTAAATGCTTCGATCACTCCATTTAACAGACCAATGAAATTGGATACAATTGGCAACATGTAACCAGCTTTCATACGTTTAGCCTGACTGTGGTATGATTTCCCAGGTTTCTCCCCGCTTTGGCCTGAACGCGTCGAGTATCCGTGAATGCGTTCATTGTATCGGAATTAAAGTGTTAGTACCTAAATAGACACGATTACGGACATATCGGGTGTGCTCATGCATAACGATACGATGCATGTCGATCGTCGGTCAAAGTTCATACTCTTTCTTAATTACAGCTGCCTTGATAAGGATACGGATTTATTGGGCTCGTTGCTTTCGTGATATGTATATTTGCTCGCTGTCCGACTCGATTTCGATAAGGCTTACATCGAAATACTTAGTTCAAATTTAATATTATGTCGATTTCTTATCGAATATTTTCTCGAAAAGGATTCACGCAGACACGCGTATTTACTTTGATATCGCAAAGCAACGTTAGAAACGTATGTCGAACGGATACAAAACTCCGATAAATCTTATCAAGCGGTTGCAAGAAGGCAAAAACTTTTCGAATTTCCATCCCGCATCAGATTTTAGCTTTTTCTTAAAAGGGATACATCGTTAGCCAAGAGTATTGGCTTAAACTAAAAAACGAGACGATCGAAAAGGACAGAAATCGGGTTCGAATCTGTACTCTTGTTGCGAAAAGCCTGGACACGCGTTGGAGAAAAGATTAAACACCCCGAGACGATTATTAATTCGCTGTAAACTACTCGATTCGACCATTTACGATGATATTTATAGGCTTCTATCCGGAAGCGTGATCGAATGGCTCCTTAATCGGCGTCAATTTCATCGGAATCACAGATGGGAAGCACTGTCAACGATCGTGCATCCTTAAATCAACGCACAATACGCAGGCCACCCTTCCTGAGCGTTTGCCCGGACCATCGTCCATTGTACGCCGCGACACGGTTGGTCGGTGTTCCATGACGCGCTGATTAAAAGTGTAACGTTTAGAAATTGCAGGGACAAGGCCTGGCGAACGCGGCGCACGCGTTTTAGATATAATCATCGTTAATTATATCGACTGCGCGTTGCTCGACGTTGTTATCGTCTTACAGCGCCCGAATATCTATGTTCTTCGTCGTTCGTCGTCGATCAACGTCTCTTAAAACGATTGCAAGACGTTTCGACTGACGGATGAAAGGATTACACTCCGTTTGTCTTATTTGTAGGACTGTCCAACGGCGAATCTACGACGAAATTGTGGAACAAGGAACGAAAATGTACACAATCTCCGCAGAAACAATTTAATCTATACTTTTGCTATATTTTGAGTAATCCTTAGTCGCTTCCGAGAATGTAGGAGAAGGTGCAGAGTGACGGTAATTGAACGGGGGGAAACATTGGATCGAATAACGCGTCGACGCGATTAGAAATCACGCTGAAGAAACGGGGAGAGTTTATAGCGAAGGAAATTGCAGGTTGCCGCCTAAATTGCATTTTTATTGCCCATGGCGTGCACGATATTCGCGGAAACATAGAGCTCGCCGTCGCACCGCTTCAATTTACCCCCGACCGTTTAAGATAATTTTATTAAGTACTTTCGTGCGAGCTATCGTGTCGTGATGCAACTAAACGTTCGCACCTTGTACGAAGCATAGGCCACTCCATTATTGGTATATCGTTGAAAAATCATACGAAGATTATCGAAGGATTGAACTCGCTTCGAAAAACGTTTGAAAATCCTTGGAAATTCGTTCCAACGTTATTCGCGAGCATTCCAAAGTTGGATGTCGTTCGAACACCGTTCGAGATCGTTTTGGATCGCTCCAAGATCGATTAAAAGTCGTCAAAAGTTCGTTCGAGGTCGCGAGAATAGTAATTTAAACGTCATTGAAACGTAGGCTGAAACATGCGAATCGATGTATCTAGAAAGGAAGAAACGCGGGACTGATTGGATCAACGATGCGATTCGTACAACCCAAATACTCGAGGCTGGCAAATGGAAACGTTCGTATAATTCTCGCACACCGAAGGTACTGCAGGTAACGTTGTGATCATTTTTCCACTCGAACGTCGCGCACGTTGATTTCTTCGCGATTCGATATCGATGAAAACCGAGTAGAGGCTGAGTAAAAGAGACAAAGACGAAGGATTACCGTTTTACGACATCGTTTCCCGAGATTTGAGTAATATTTTCGTGGAACACGCGACGCGGGGTGTCATATATCGACAGGGATCAATGTCGACCCTCGAATGAAGCCATCGCTGGATCGCTAAACCGCCAGCTGTGATTTTCTAACGAGCCTTTGATGGAATAACGCCCCATTCAATTTCCTTGAGTGCTCCCAACTTCGTTTCGCCTATCAGTTTTGGCAACGCGGCACGGATAATTCCATTACTCGTCGATATTCCAATAAGCATGAATAGACAAATCTACGAAACGCGGGGATAATCGATTATTCACACTCCACTCCATCTCGAGCAGAGCCTCTTCGTCGATCGTTGCGTAGAGAAGCTTAATAGCCGTGTACTGTAACGTAGTCGGTCGATATAACAAGCTACTTTTTCATAATATTTGGTAATATCGTTGAGAGATTGGTTCCTTCTGAATGCGGTTCTCGCGTGTTTCTTTGTTCGCTGTGCGATACGAAATATACTTGGGACATTCTTATTTAATTTTAATCGCGTAAGAATTTATCAGCTGGTATTATTAGCGAATTAACGACTTACGAATCATAGGTCGTCGTGAACTGGTTTTTTTACGATTTTATCACTTTGCTTTATACAGGATATCTGGTCAAATTTTATTCGAGAAGATGTAATTCGTAAAATTTCGTTTGCAATCGTTATCTGCACAGTTCTTTTACGACCACTACTAGTAACTCTAACTAGTAACGAACAATAGTTGAATTGTGCAAGAGATTGCGTCGGATATCGATAAAGGCCGAGCGTCGTCTTAATTTTATGCCACGGTAAACGTACATTGACATACCACGCTACGTGTATCAAATATTTATTTGTTATGAAATCCTAGCGAGAACGAACCGTGAAAGAATAACAGCGTGTTCGTAAAAAAGAAAATCACCTGCATAATCGGAGGTACCGTTACATTCGTAGAAAATCTACGGGTAACCCGCCCCCGTGGTGTCTCAGCCTGTTCGTCTGAAAACAAGGTAACGGTCGGTGCATTTTGCAAATTGGATTAGAGGACAGAGCAGGAGGGGCACGCGCGTGTAAAACAACGATCACGACTCGAGTCATGGTGAGTCGACGACGGGCCCTGGAGACCTACCTGTAGTTTGCAAACTGCCCAACAACGAAACTTTTGGGACGAAGAATTCGGAAAAGAGTAGAAAGAAGGAGAAAACGAGGTGACGAAGTGACAGTGACTCGAAAGACCAAACACAGGCAATCCTCTTGGCAACCTGTCAAGGTCTTGACCTAATCCCGAGATCGGATGAACCGGACCACCCTGTCAAAACTTGTCACGGGGATTTCAAATTAGAAAGGAAGAAAGAGAAGGAAATGGGTGGGATATGCGCGTGAGACGGGAACCGTAGCGAGAAGATCGAGCAGAAATGCGGAAAATAAAACTCGATCGCGTTCACGGGACGATATACGCTGCTGACGATAATTGCTCGATATCGATAATTGATGGATATCGATCGAATAATTGAGATTTGTGACGCGTGTGCTTTTTCTAATCGACGATACGATGAAAAGAGCGTTGGTTGATCCAATAAAGGATCGTGCGTGTCGTCTTTCATACGGAAGTCGGGTATAACATAAAAGATGTATCGTTGGAATAACCGTGGGCAACGAGATCTAAGATTCGAATACGCGAGTCTCGTTCGTAGGCGATAAAATCGGCTGAAATCCGTAACGAATCCGTGAAAATTTCAACGGCGTAACGAGCACGAAAGCGCGGCTCGCGAAAACTCGAGGGAAACACATGGAAAAGTAAGTGCGCCATCCTGGCGTCTATCGTAATAAATCAACCAGCAACTGAAACATATCTTGGCACGTTCTATTTACCTGAGTTGCCGCAAAACGTTCTCGTATCGGGTTACGAATCAGCTTACGCCGGTCGTCGAAAAATTGTCTACTCCGTGTTGGCGCGAGGGTGAGTTCGTAAAAGGGCACGAAGAACCGGCGCTCTTATTACATCGACTTATCCACCGCCTATTGAAAGGATGTACGCGTTCGCGGCGGATTGAAGACGAAGAGAGAGGTTGGGCGGGGGTGGGTGATCGGTGACGTCGAAGCAAAGGAGGGCTAGGCTGTTAGCACGATACGACACAGGGCGACGCGGGCGGAGGGAGGTTGCTCGGCGTACCTCCCTCGTATCTCTCACGCTTCGCGGGTATTTCTATGGGAGGGAGACGCCCGTCTAATTTCCTGTCCTGAATTTCGAACGAGCGGGAATTTGCACCCTTGAGTTCACATCAACGCCGCGATGGAAGAGCGAAGAGGAGCAGCAGGGCAGGCAAGAAGAGAAGGGTAAAAGAGGGGTGGCACGAAGGGGGAGAGGTTTGGAGAGAGGGATGGCTGGTCGGATCAGAGCGGCCATGGAACGAGGGAGAACGCGCAAAATCGCGCGTCGAGTCCTCGTTTCGAGCGCCATTTTTCGATACCACCCATTTTTCCGGCACGTTCTCTTTTTCGGTCTGCACCCTTCCGTTCGTTCGCTCGCTCGTTCGTTCGTTCGTTCGTTCGTTCGTTCGTTCGTTGGACGAGCTTTTTCTCGTCGTTTTTTCGACACGGTCCCGGATCGAAAACGCTTTTCAATTCGGACATGGCTCGCGGGGGATGTCGCGACGCGGCGTGGCACGGCGGCCGGTGATCGACTGTCTTTATCGGGGCTCGATTTTGATTCACGCGGACAGCGGACGCCGGCTCGTTTTTATCGAATCCAGAGCTTCGCGCTAAAAGGGACTCGGACGAGCCACCTTTCCCCTGGATGACGGTTATTTATACTCCACCCCGTGTCGCGGCGTCGAGCAAGTGGAAGGGAAAGTACGGAGAAACTGTCGAGAGCGACAGAAGCGCGATACGTCCGGGCCGATTAATTTCCTGGCGGAACGTTGGATAGAGAGACGGCGCACCGCGGCCAAATAAAACTACGAATAAAGGAAATTCGTCGTCTCCTCGAGTTATACACGGTGGCTCGGTGGATTTTTCAAAGAGGCGTGGAGAATATCCGGGAAAAGCTCGTGCATTGTGCAACGGGGAGTAGCTCGAGCGTGACGGCGCGCGGGATCCTGTGCCACGGCCAACCAGTCTACGGACAAAAACCCATTATACGCGGACTCCTATTATGTGATTGTTATGAATTTCCTATTAATAATAAATAAACAAACATAATGGAGGCCGTTGCGCCGCGTTAGCCTGCGGGATAGCATCTGGTTTCGTGAAGAGAGCGAACGACCGAGAGGGAGAAAGGCAGAGGGAGAGAGACGCACGAGGGTTGCGAGGGGGTCTCGAGACACCCCCCGTCTATGTATCTCCACGACTTGCACCCGTGCGTCTGAAAGCGGATCCTCTCGTTAGGTTCTCTCGCTCGCGCGATTGGCTCGATACGAGATACGCCGGCCAGTCATTGGCCGTTGCTCGAACAATGACCGGTTACAAATCATCCCCTTTTATACCTCGAAGCGATCAAGTACGCGTGACGATTCCTTTTTTTTTTCTTTCCTTCTCCTCTCTTCTCTCTGTCTGGCATCTACGAGATATTCTTTCTCGACGCTCGGACGACCAGTTGCACGCAGGGTAAATTCAATTCGCGCGACTCGAGATACGTTTCGTAGCGCGTAGACAGAGATTCGGCCAGCAAATTGAAATTTATCATCCCGTTGGCGAAAGAATCCGTCATTGTCGTCCGCCCTCTTTTTCGTCGTTCGTTCAACGATCGGAATTCTAACTTCAACTTTGATCGCTTTTGTATCGCTTTTAACACGCCACGTCCTAATGGTACTTTGAAGGCAGTTCGAAAATATTTGACACGGTCAAACACGGCATCGTTTTAGCGAACAATCGTACGAACGTGGCGAATCGTTCCGCGTGCAGATAAGGAGGCAATTTTCTCGCGTACAAACAACCCCATGTCGGAGAAACAAATTTTTAGCAAAGGATGAACGGAGAGGGGTTAAAACGTGCAAGTCGTAAAAGTCAAGTTTCTGTTCGGAACAGGTAGAGCGGCAGCTTTCGACCGGTCAACCCTCGACGATCCATCCTGCGTCTCGTCCTAATCCTGTTTGCAGGATGAGCCGACCGTTGCAACCTATGTTTGATTATTTTAGGATTTTCCAAGGTACGCGAGAGCGTTTTGTCCGACGCGTCGAATAACTCTGTCTATAGCATGTACGCCCACTGGAAATCCTCTTTGGGTTCTTCTGTATCGGTCTATCTGAAAACATCGGGACCCGACACAAGCGTTTCACGAGTCGTCGAGTCTATCCGTGT
Source organism: Bombus difficillimus (assembly GCA_014737525.1). Classification (NCBI taxonomy): domain Eukaryota; kingdom Metazoa; phylum Arthropoda; class Insecta; order Hymenoptera; family Apidae; genus Bombus; species Bombus difficillimus. The sequence goes on along the minus strand of JACXIT010000136.1, from coordinate 2,541,666 downwards.
CCCGGGATGAAAGAATTAGAGGTCTTTGTTTATACGATCGATCTATTTAAAAAAACAAAAAAGAAAAAAAAAAAGAAAAAGAAGAGAAAACTGTAAGAACACGCCATCAAGTTTCTCGGTGTTAATTTGACAATTTTTTAATTAGAATGTCGGAACGTTAAAATGTTGGAATAGTTGAAATTTCGAAATTTATTGTACGGTTACTCGGCCCGTTGAGAGAGAAACGTTCTTTTCGCGGAAGACGCAAATCCCAGCAACGTGCACGCGAATTAGAAAAGCGTCGAAGAAGAGAACGGGAGGCGGTGTAAGTTAGTCACCTGCGGAAAGTCCGGTTGCTGCTGGTCCCTAGCCGGACAAAGGGCCAGGTATTTAAAATTCTATTGTACCTTTTAAACGGCCGGTATTATCTCGTTAAACTGTAGGCGTGGTGCGAATTTCGGGCTGTGTCCCGAGAGACAACCGGATTAAAGGAGCGACGCCGCGGGACGCGACGATAGCCGCAAGTACTCTTGCAAAAAATTGTCAAACTACGTTGCAACGATCGTTGCAGATAGTAGCGATGTCCCGCGGTAACGGTTTAAAACAGGACAACGAAAACGGCGAAGGAAACCGTGTTCCTGTTCGTCGTCGAGACCGTACGATCGATCGAACTGCTCGGAGACTCAAAACAGTGGCATCGACCAGTTGGAACGTGGTTCTCTAAATCTCTGTCAACGACGCGCGTCGACGAAAGGCGACGTGATTCGAGCGGGACGCGAGGAACGCGAGCACGAGCGCGCGACGTGGAAGAAGAAAGGGGAGAGCCGTGTCGCGGAGTCGATTTCGAAACGACTGCTTTGCTCCCAGGACGTCGAAACGAGAAACGAGGTTTGGTAGCGAGAGAGGCGGCGGCGCGGCTAGGGGAGTCGCTCAACCATGAAACGCCAAACTAAACGGCGCTTCGAGGCCCAAATATGAGAGCCGACTCCCCTCGATGTCTACCACACTTTGCCCTTGCACACGGTGCACCGTGTTCTACCGCACGGCCATAACCAACACGACTATAAGCAACAGGGCTGTACGTACACGAACGTACGTACGAAGGTACGCGAACGCAGAGGAAACGCGTGTATTTATTCCGGCGTACGAAAGGAAAGCACAAAAAGGGCATAATGGACCCTGTAGCCAGATAGGTGTATATAATGAGGTTAGCAGAGGGGTGGAGTAAGGGAGGCTAGGCCAGCGGGGTGGTTGTGTCGCGATACGGGAGCGACGGAGAAGGGACGAGGCGGGGAAAGGCGGAGGGGGGATGGTTCCCCCTCATCCAGGACGCATCTGCCCCATTATGCTGCCCCGAGGCACTCCCGAGACCATTAATCCTCGCTAAACGACAGCCATTTTGTACCTAAACTGGATTGCCGACTCACTAACTGGTTTTGAGGACGCTTAATAGACTACTCGGCGCTCCTATTATGGCGATCGCGCATCCGCGCTATATTTCGGTGTCGTTTATTCCCCGCTAATGTGCAAACGGCTTTGGGAATGTCCCGAGACGAGCAGCTAACTCCTCCTTCGCGGAAGGACTACCAACGGTAGAGGAAGGAAGATGGTACGCGGAGGTATGCTCGTTCTGCTCGTTTTCGATAGGAACCGAGGGACGTCCGAGCTTAATCCACCGTGGATCGTCGATTCGCAGCCGAAGGCTGACAATAACGACGGCGACGATGACGTTGGTAATGGGAAAGGATCTTCCTCGTTATTGCCGCTGGGAAACGATATCGTCGTTGCTATTAGGGTCATGGAATTCCGGTGAATCGGCGACGATTTCGCGTAACTATCTGCGATTGCGATTCGTTTCGCAGGAAAGCGAAGCTTCCGTCGAAAGTATAAAATTGTAACGTCTACCGGAAAAAATTGTCGAGAAAATCGACGAAGATTTCGAAGAGGAGGCTTGGTAAAGTTTCACGCGAACATCCTTCCAGTAATGATCCTTCGTTCTCGTTGGCTCGCAGCCCATCCCAACGACACCCCACGAGCTTCCTGTCGCGCAGTTGTAACAAGATTTTGGTTAATCGGCTTGACTCGGTGTGACGGGAAAGTTCTGCTCTGCTCTTTCTTCCACGTGGTTCTCCCACGGGACGTTGAGGCTTTTGGCTGTCACCCGGGACTATCACCGGCAACCTGCCGATCGGATTAGTTTAATCCTAAAATATTGTTCGGCCGGTATACAACAACATCGCGAAGATTCCGCGAAAGGCCAGTCAACCGCGTATCCGGGGATTCGCCGGCCTAATGCCCCTTTGACGAAGGATTCGCTCGTTACGGGAGGCAATTAATTTTGCGTTCCGTGGCGTCATTACGATGGTCTTTGATGTAAGCTTTCGGTGCGGATTTTCGGCCCTTCGATAACGAAGTTAAGCAAAGTCGCTCGTTGTACCGTTACGATATCAATAGCGAGGCTTCGATCTGACGGGAATAAAAACTAGAAGCTAACCCGAAGGATCTTATCTCGCTATCCTGCGCGTTTAACGCGCACCCTCGTGGACCGCTGGCTGTACTCGGTCCGTCATTTCCCGTCTTCAACGGCCAGTCAGTTGGGAATCCGCAACAAGCGCGTCAAAAACCTGCCAATCAAACTTCCAATTTCCATCAATCACCGACCGTTCGATATCGTCGTCTATCGTAGCCTGGTACAACGCGAGCCACCCCTGCCTCGTACGTACACCCTCGTACGTGAAAGTCCAGGGATCGCGAAATTTCCGCAGAAAAAATGATCCTGCCCGTTGCAGCAGCTCGACCAAGGTATCCCGACAACGTCATTATCTCGTCAAAGAGCCGCGTAGCCACGACGACGCGACGACGCGACCAGGGAAACGAGGAGGAAACGTGCGCGCGCGCGTGCACGCGTGCTCACGCACAGGTACCGACACAGACGCACGCGGGGATTGCCAATCAATTCGCGCATCGCGCCCGGGAATTAGACAATTAGGAGTCGTCACGTTCCCCGAGCAGTCGCCTCATCATCCCGGACCCCGCGTCGTTCCGCTTCAGCCCCTTCGAGCCGACCTTCCCCCACGCTCGTCCACTCGCTCGTTTTCATCCCCACGCGCGACGACGCGCATCAAGCGCCACCACGTTCTCGGTCCAAGCAACGCCATCTGCCAGACGATGGAAACGCGAGGGGCCAACTCGATTTCCCCGATGCCGAAGCGGGAGAAGAACTCGAAGGCGACGTCGAAACTGGTGTTGGATTGGCCGAGTCGCGCGGTACAAACACGCCCACCGTACAGGGGTCCGGGTTAGGGCTGTGGTGTGACTGGAGTGGTTCGCATTGGCCGAGGATAGGACACGGTACCGGTTGCACGGGTTCCGCGGGGGCGGCGCGCCACGGCGGCAAGCACCGCGACGCCGGCCGCCACCGAGAAGAGAGAGGACGTCTCGGCAGGCCGCAGCCGCAGCCGAACTGGTAATCAGTGTCGTTTCCGCGCCAGCACTGGCCACCACGCGGCAGATTACGCAGATTACGCTCTGCACACCCCCCGCGCGTAGCCGACCGTTGTGACACCGGATTGTGAGAGTGCGACGGGGACGATACGCGGGATCCTAGCTTCGGCTACGAGCTTACGGTTACCTGGGGAAAATCTGCATCGCCTGTCGTAGTTGATCCTTGCACGGAATCGTTCGACGGGACTCTGACAACGAGAGATACGAAGTTGAGAAGTGCCGCCTGGTTCTTGACTCTTGCGATTCAACGTCGTTTCGCCGACTGCAGTCGCGCGAGAAGGGACTGTGAGCGTCGGAAAAACACAGATCGATATGTATTGACGCGTCGCACGTTCGGTCGAATCGATACCGAGAAGCGGATCGAAGTAAGAACCGTAACAGTCGGTAACGATAATGTCGTCGGCTGTTTGAGCTGAAAGACCGGGAGAAATCGAATCGTCATGCCGGTCTCGTAAAGAAACTGTTGTGACTTTAATGGGGGGATCCGCTCGCGCCGGCTCGGTCGGTCCACGACGATGCGGCGGGTTCTGAGAATAACGGGCTTGGGAGTCGTTCGTCGAATGCCAGCCCGTGAACATTGCCGATGATGCTGCTCGGTATCGAACTAATTGCGAGTCGATAAACTGCTACGATGACAGTTGTCCCTTGGACGTCGCACTGACGTTCGGCAGTTCGCGTCGATAAGCGTGCAACAGCGAGGAAAACGGAGAACGACGATGACCACGACGTCGTAGGTCGGTGGACGATACTCGTGCCGGTGGAAGACGAACGACTTTCCAAGGATAGGAGCGGTGGCGTGTAGCACGTACGTCCGCTCGTTAGCCGCTAGTGACGTCGAGAAGATAGCCGAGTGAAAATTACGATGTGCGTTAAGTGATCGATGGCGAGGTCTTGCAGAGACATTTAGGAAGCTCGTGCTTCGACCGAGGATAGGCGCTACGACGAAATTCATAGCCCGGTAACTTGTCGAGAATCCCGAGGGGGAAACGTCGGGAATCTCTCGACCAACAACCTGATCCTACGATCCTCGTTCACGTGCGGTACGAAAAAGAAGGAAAAAAGAAAGGGTAATCGGCATGAGTAACAGCGAGGGCGTGGTGACGGGCCAAGGAACCGGAAACGATCGCCTCTGCGAGGACGTCGATATGGCAACTTCGACGTCCGCGTCGTCCAACTTGAAGCCACGAAGCGGCAAGATCAGCTTCAGCGTGGACTCCCTGCTGAGCGACATGAAGAAGACCGGCGTCAGCGGTGGCGCGTTCGCTCGCCGAGAGAGCGACGATCGGATGGATACTGAGAAAAACGTGGACGTGGAAGCGAGGTATCGCGAGTTGCTTCTCGAACAGCAGAGACTTCAGAGTAGAGAGTTACTAGCGAGGTTGAGCCCACACGGGCTGGCGTTCGCCAATCATCATCATCATCATCATCATCATCATCATAATCCGTCGAGCAGACTGGATCAGGATCATCCGTCGGCTGGTCGGCAGGAGATTCTCACCGTGAAGGATTTCTCGAGAACGGCCAGTCACGACAAGTCCTCGTCGCCGATTAGAATAGACCAGGAGGTTCAGAGGGATCGAGACGATCGGCGATTGTCCGCCAGTTCGCCGGCCAACAGGATCGCCGAATCTATGATTCAGAGGGAACGCGGCCAGGAGGAGGACGAGAGGATGGACAGGATCGCTGGTCCGCGATCCGTGTCGCCGGTCAGTAGACGAGAGATCATGGACGATAGAAGCGACTCCGAGGCGAATCGTTCGCTGGAAGGCGACAGGACCACCGATCATTTGGATCTGGAGGATCAAGAGATCAGAAGCGTGGGACAGTCGGAGGATTTAAACGTGATGGACTCGGACTGCGAGCTGGACAGAGAGCTGGACAACAATCAAGAGAAGGAGGAGAAATCGAGTCCGGTAGTGCCTCAACCGATTCATCCGGGAGTTCAGAGGCCGTCTCAAGGACCGCCTTACCTCGCCGGTGCACCCGGTGCACCCGGCTGGAATCCTGCGGGATTTCCGCATTCTCTCGCGGGCTTCGCGTGGCTACCCCCACCTCCGCACCCGCACAATCCTCACGGACATCTTTACACGCCTCACGGAGGGCCGACTAGTCCGAACGGTAAGTACCTTTTCTTTACCTTTCTTCCGTCCGATCTTCGATCCGCTCCGTTTCCATCCACGCGTTTCCGTAAGTACGGTGTCACTTGCCGGTCCGGAACAGAAACGCCGGATCGAACGGGGCGCGATCGGCGAAGGAATCGAAGTTTCGTTCGAAACGAAAGACGCGAGAGCGAGCAGCGAGGCCCGTGATTTGAAAGGCAGACCCGGACTGGCAGAGCGTTCGAGTCCGCCAGAGAGACGGAAGCCGCTTATTATAAAATAAGCGATGGAACCGCTATCGCGCGTCCAACATCTCGCGCTCGAGTACGGCCGTAATTGCGCGCGCAATTTTACAGCCGAATTGATCCCTTCGTACAGATTATTCGCAATAAAAGAGTCCCTTAAGAGCGCGTTTAATCGTCGGTTGTAAAAACGAGACGCGTATAATCCTCTCGCTACTTGCCAACACGATCTTGCTATTACGATCTCGATTGCCGAACCAACCTGTACCACGACGTTAGAAATACACGGGCGAATCTCAGAAATAACAAAGCCCGCCTCCTAAATGGTATAAACGGAAGAAAATGGGAAACCGGTTGGCGTGAAACCGCTTGAAATTCAGGCGAACGGTAGAAAGGAGCATCGATTCGCGGCTGGCGCGCGCGCGCAGCCCATTATTCTCCGGCATCAAAGCCACATCGCGCGGTTCGCCGGTGGAATATTAGCCGAGGGCCGGGTGGTACACGCTACTTATCAAGCCGATTTACGGGTACGGCGTAACTAACTTGCCTCCGTAAATCGTTATTCTCGTTTCTTTTTCGCCTATCGGCGGTGGGTTGCGAGCCGCGCGGCAGTCCCAGGTTACAATGTTGATGATTAGGAAGGAGTACGCCGGGTGCCGGTGGCACAGGCCACGACACTCGTAACACGCAGCCCCATAACGCTCGATATTAGCGTTGCCGGTCACGCGAGAACCCGGTTATTATCGGAATTACGTGCTAAAGCGTTCGCCACTGGTCCGCTTCTCCGGCTACGGCTACGTAATTCAACTCTGGAACTCGGAAGTTGTTAGGCTAGAAAAGCCTTTCCACCTCTAGAAGAGACCACTCTGTGTACCGACTTTTCTCGCGGTTTTATAGTACGTTTTTCCTCGGGTTGGTTCTACGTGGCTTTAAGACGCGGCAGGAATTTCGCGTTTTGGCAACGATACATACGCGTTGAAAGGGCGCGTCGTCGATATTCGCGGACTCTGAATCGGGTATCGCGAGATCGTTGGATACGACGGAAAAACGATTTATTAACGAGCAGATGACGCGGTCACGACAAACACGATCATTGGACGTAACGAATCTTTTACGTCTGGTTTTCGTATCGCGATACGCGACGCAATATGGACAATGCAGAGACGAATATTTCCGAATTTGCATTCTTTAGCTTCACGCCAATCATCTAACGACAATGGTTTCCAGTTTCTCGACTTTGTTGCGTTAACGTCGCTCGAACAATGACGATGATTAACAATTCGCGATTCTTTCATACTGACTACCCAGGCTATCAGACGCACCTTTCCATCCTTCGTTTCCTGATTGAGCGTTCGTTTTCATCTTGACGCGGACGAGAAACGAGATTCGTCGTTTACGAAGCGAGACGGAATATGTATTTGAAAGTTCGCGGGAAAACTGTTAATCGAGTCCGTATCGGTGACGTCTAGTGTCGCAACGATTTCCACGAAACGATTTTCTCGGGGGGAAAAAAATCGGTCTTCGACGTTAGAGGACTATGGCGCGCGAGTAAATCACCGATTGACTGGAATTACTTTTGTTTCCTGTCGAGCTAGGGCGTGGAATACGTCAACCACGCGAAATAATCGGTCAATTAAACTACCTGGTTACCCGTTTCCAGCCATGAATCGTTCTACTCGCGGAAACGCACCGTAGCAATGCCTTCGCTCCTGATTCTGACATCCACGTCGATTCTTACACGTAATTGACAATTTCACCTTGTCGATGACAGCTTTGTGTCAACTGCTTTTAAAGTCTGGTAATTCTGCCTAGCTTCGATTAAAATTTTTACCCCTGCTAAATTAGCTTTTCGTTTAGAGAATTCGGGATCAAAGTCCCACAGGTTCTCCTCTTCTTCGCGCTAAAAGGTATTATTCGCTCTCGTTCGACGTCTCGTAAATTAAAATTTCGCAAGTCCCCGCTTGATAACAGCTTCGCGTCAAGTTTCTCGGAGTCTCGATCTCCGATCGAAACCGTTGCCACCTCCCACCCAATAAACGTTCATTTAAAAAATCTTCCACGAACCTATGAAATAAAATATACAAATAAAAAGGATATACGCTGCGATCTCCATTGGTTGTCCCTTTGTTCGAATCTCGACGGTCTATGCAAAGATCGAGAAATCATCGTGCAAAACAGGGACTCGAGGGAAGCGCGGTTCCGTAGTTCTCGCCAGCGAAATTACAAACGGTACGGTGGTGGGAAACACGCGTCGTTTCCGAGAAAGAAATCTCGAAGGTCGTTAAAGGTTGGTAGAAAAATGTCGAGGAAGGAACGCGAACGCGTACGTATGGAAGAGAAGTACTTGTCTCGGGTAGTGTCGTTACCGCCGTGTAGCTCAACGCTGAGGACAGGGGATGGACACAGGGAGATGTACTCGGTAGTTCTGGAGCTTTGAGGAGCATGATAGAGTCATACATAACGCCGGCCATCCATAATGCATTCAAGTCGGTCTAAAAACTGCCCTTGTTAGGTTCGCCCTGGCACACCCAGCTTCCTGACCAACCTCATCCACTCGCGCTTTTTGCGAATAATAACGACAAACCGCTCGCTTCTGTCTCCCCTTTCTCTACGCTCTTCTCCTTCTCTATATTGGTCACGATATTTCCTCCGTCTTCTTCTCTACCTTCTATCGCCCCCTGCGAGATCTTTTTCGTTCGCTTTGCAGCGCGAGACCAATTACCCGCGTCTCTCGACCGAGCTCCGACGAAGCTGATCCGTTTCGAATTTCCTCGACGCTGATTAACGCAGTCTTTCCCGTTCCTTCGCTGTCCCGGCGGATGGCCACTGATTAGACAGCATCTCTTCGAGGTGAACGAGTTTTTCGAACGCGTACGACGCTAGTCGTGGGTGACGACGGTTCGACGTGGCGAACGTGGAATTTCGAGGGTGTTCCGGGACGATCCACAGAAGCCAGACATATTAGGATGCTTTCGGTAGTTAGCTTCCTTTAGCAGATGACCGTTCTACGCCGAGATTCGTTCGTTACCATTTCTCCTTCGGTTTTTTAATGGACGTTGCAATCTGGCGAGCGAAATGGCGATTAGATGGATCGGCAAGTTGATAAAGCGAGAGGCGTGCAAGGTGTATGAATATTATCTCGCGAACGTTCAACGTTCCCGTTGCGCCATCCGTTAAAGTGTCGTTGCGAACTCGCGAGCGGCTGCGTACGTTCGTAGCTTTCGCGAGCTATCGAATCTTTCGTTGGTCGGGCAAATTGCTACTAGTGAAGCGAACTCGTTCTCGGCTAAATTCGTCGGTGGTCATCGTCGAACGATAGAAACGCGAATGGCGTTGCGTGCCGACGAAATATTCAGCGGAGAAAAACGCATTGCCGACAGCTGTGAATGGAGTGCCTTCGTTGCCAACGCAAAAACTTAGCCAGACCGCGAGGAGTCGTGTTGCAAATTCTAATTGCCCTGCTTTCACCTAGCTTCGGCCGTTTTTGCTTTTCCGATGCTACTCGCGCGGAGTAACGCGCGAAACTTCGACCATAACCTTCGAAATCTCTGTTTCTACAAAAGTCCGACTTTCGAACTCTATTCTCGATGGCGTTAATCGCGATCGGTTCGTAGGTCGCTTCGTAGAATCGCACGAAGGATGGCAGGCGTCGCCGAAAAGTTAGACGATGGAAAGCTCATCAAAGAGTCAGATGTGGTTATCAGAAAGGCAGGGATAGCGAGGAGGGAGGGCGTGTGCGATACTAGCCTCGTCCAGCCGATAGATAATCCGTAGGCCTGTCACTGGGCGGTGGCGTTTCGAAAATTATGAATACGGACGTCATTTATAACGCTCGAACGCCACCGTCGGCCTGTACGCATTTATCTGCTGGCCTCCGTGTCCAGGAATGAATTAACGACGCTCGTCCCCGATGATGTTCCACAAAATATTTCGAACAATTCATCATTCCTGCCCGAGCGTAATTACCGTCCACATAGCGTTTCGTCGGGGAAACGAGCACCGCCGACGGTCTGCCGCGGTTTTTCCGGAAGCCGGCCCAAGAAAATCCACCCCTCGGCGCGTTAATTGCCGTGAAACGAGCCCTTTCTTCTCGTTCATTGGTAATCAACCACCGACATTCTTCCAAGGCGTCTCGATATCTTTGCGTATTCTTTGCAGCGGTTAAGGTTTTCTTTAACAGGACGTTTCTAAGAATCGTAGAGACGCAGCGATAACGAGACGCAGATGAGATACGAAGAGGAGAGGGAAGAACGTAATAAGCCACGTTTCTCATGTTTTACAGGACAGCAATTTCAAAACTCGGTACGTCGCGTGGTCGATCGATCCTGCGTTAGTTAGCACAATTGCCTTTTTGTTCGATATTCCGCTTGAACGTGAACGCTTAATCCGCTTGTCTGGTTAATTACACCTTTGCGTTAGAATTTAATCTTAAAATTAAGATAAATAATCTGTGGACAGACGCAATGTTTATGTTGAAATAATATTCGGTGATATTTATTAAACAGAACTACAGAACCAAATGTATTTAACGTATAAGCGAGTGATTAACAAAATACGCAGATAAAGAATTTATGAATTGTTGACAGTTGGCTAGTTACTCTCAGACTGACCGTAGGTAGCGATCCACGATCCCTCGAAGATTTTGAACCCCCCTCTCTATACAGTAACGAGTATGACCTGTGTAAGTGTCCTGTTCAAATGCCTGCGTAGGTGTCTGTATAAGAGTGTTCGTGTCTGTGATTCTAATATCGTTGTATTCCAACACTTTGACCTCTACAAAATTTCATCGATTTCTCGGTTGTTCTTGAAAGCACGACGTCTCTGTGACTAACATCTTTGTTTTCGCTCTCAATTGCGCGATACTAAAGTTCTTCTGCTCGATGGCAATGCGACGCTAAAATGCACGAACACGGGAAAGAACACACCCGTCGTGCTTTTTCTTCGCGATTCTCATATTCGAGGCTATCGAAGACGACAGAGAAACGAATTACAGCGTGGAATCGGACGCTAATGAATCGCATTAATTTGCAACGTTTTGTACAATTCGGCGGCTGTTGGATACGTTGAGTTAGATACCGCCGATGGTAGATAAGTAACTCCGCCGGACACGCCGAGGTAGGATAAATGGTGCACACCTGTTCGAAGGATTTTTATGGAAGCTGCTTTCAGATTCATGGAGAATTTGAGAGAAACGGTGGTTCTCTATTCGATAACGGAATGAATTAGCATTTCGCCGGCATCTCGTGGGATTACTGTATCTACATTCACCGCATAGCCAAATAAACTAAATAAATCGCACAGAGACATCCGTCGACCTTATATCTCGATAAGAAACGAATGAAAGATGTTGAACTTTAGGTAGAACGTTCAACTCTATCCGTCAACCAAGAATTTGTACAACTATCGTTTATTCTGATCTTTGCGAAATTTTTCTCTTATAAAAGAAGAAAAGCCGGTAGAACCTATTTTAGAAAATTCGTCGCTGAAACTGGGAAATTTTTGACAGAGAGAATCTTACTCCATAGAATGATAAGAACACGTAATCCTGTAATTTTTCCTAAATGTCGCTATATATATTCCCCCCCCCCCCAACGACGTAACAACTATCGTTTCTAAAATTCGTTGGAACGAAACTGCTGCCACTGTTGTTAATCAACGTACCGAACACGCAACGCCAACGGAAGTATCGTTCTCGTTTATTCTCTGACTCGATCGATATTCCATTCATGCCGATTTTTATCGCTAATTATGCGGCGCAGCAAACGAACGATCCGCGTGCACGGCGATCGTTATTAACGCGTTTAATTAGCGCAGTTGGAGCGCGTGGCTGGGTCTAGCGCAGCGCGGTCCGCGCGCGATTTCTCGGTGAAACGATACGGGAATATTCGACAACGAACGACAACGAACGGACGAAACAATGCGATCGTACGCGCCTGACGCATCTAGCCTCGTTAGTCCCTACCGTAGCATGCGGTAATTAACGAGAATTAATTGGCTAGCTAAAGAAGAACATATCGATCTGTTGCGCGACTGGAATCGCCGATTCACGGAGACGCGTGCTCGCGACTCGAAGGATTTCTCTTCCGATTGTGATGCGTTTCATCGCGCGTCGATCGATGTCTCGTTAATTTCGAATCGCCGGCAGCTTGAATAATTAAGTTTTCGTTAGATCTGCGTGTCTTATTCGATAAGGGAATCAAAGGAACGATTATTTGTTATCTTATCGTCTTTTTCACGGAAAACAACGTGGACGTTGTTGGGCTTTTAGTAAATTATATGAAATTATTACACAGGTACTTGTATCGTGCTCGTACGTTGCAGCAAACTCAGGTAACACGACTAACGTTTCCATAATATTTCTCAATACTTGTTGCAACCTGATATTCAGGTGAAAAATTAACGTCAAAGTGTTTAAACGTAGAGTTTGCTGGAGGATAGAGATGTCGCAAAAAGCGATATTGCCATAACACGGAAACTGGTAGAAGATTGAACGATAAAAGAAAATTATATAGGAAAAACAACGCGTGCTTGCTATTCCAGCAGCTTATGATACGCAATTAATCGTAGAAAGCGGGCAAATTAGTAATCAGGTGCAACTTATTGCAACAGAGAAGGAGTAAAAGTTTAATTGGTCGGTTGGAGTTGGAGGTTCGTCTTATTTGCGAAAGAGTCGGAAACTTTGTCTCGTTGCTGGCCGAGTGTCGACGAAGATCTGGATTCTTCGCGGAGAACGTTCGCGCGTATACGTTACCACGTATCGATCATAAATTATGCGAACATTTAATTAGCGGAAATTAATTGTCGTTCATAAGAAACATATTGAACGAGGGGCCGGTGATTAGTAAGAGGACGTAACTGGCCGCGATACGCGAATTGTTAGCGCGATATCGCGAGCGTCGACAGAGAGCAAAAGATGAAACCCGTTTCGTTCTGCGTTTCATCAGCGACTATTTTACCCGGCAAGGAATTTATTGCCGCCGCGATGGAGCAACATCATTGGGAATTCATTACTCTTTCCCTCGCGAGTAAGATAATGCGTGAGATGTACGAAGAAGAAGCTCGCGATACAAATGATTCGCGATAAATCTCGATAATTAATAACGAACATTTTACACGATTCCCCGTGACACGGAGTTATCGGTAAAAAGGCAAGAAAGCGTAGGCGCGGAAAAAGCGATAGTATCGTAAGGGCGGCTTTCTCGTGTTGTGTTCTAAAAATCTTCTAAACCGTTAAATATCGAATATACGTTGGTACGTACGTTCAAGCAACCGTTAATTACGACCACTTTGATTTTACTCGATCTTTACGTCGGCCACGACTAATTGCTTTCTTCCATCGTAGTTCCAATTACGAGGCACAAAAAGCGAAGCGATTCGCAGTCGCTTGTCTTATCGGAACTACGATTTACGCTTATCGTTGGTCGATTAACATCGTTTGCGCGTCGAAGTTGTTTCCCGAACGAGGAGAGCTTTTCACGCGCTATAGATTTCTAATTGGCTTTTTCTGCCGCGGGAACAGCCACGCGAATGCTCGAATCTCTATGCTCGAAGCTTCGTTTCGCGAAAGGTATTCCTTTCGAATATCCATGGATCGTTTCTTCGAGAGTAACGCGGTTGCGAACGCCTCTCAGCGGCCAAGTGTCGCAAGCGGCCGATGCAATCGCCCATTGAAACTTCCGTGTCCCACGTGGTGCCGAGAGACAATGCCAAGCCGAACTCGCACACAAACGCGGGAACACGAAAGGAAAGAGTGCAAAAGTTCCGCGCCAGACTGGCCAGGGACAGGCGCAGGTGCTTTGTCCACGCGCTCCGCGGAAAGTCAGGCCGCAAGATATATTTCCTCGGAGATCCTAGCGAGCGTTTAATTAGCAGAAATTAATTAGCCTCTAAGAGGAACATATTGATCGGTTATGTGAGCGGACTAGCCAAGCAGGCTGGTCGATAGCGGTGAAACGGGCAACGCGAGCCAGAATGGAAGACGTAATACCGATGTCGCGACAGATCCGCTGGACAATGCCGCCAGCCCGTTCCCTGCTTTTTGTCCCTGGCCGATCGTTAATTAGCGCGTGGAATTCGCCGTTGCCCCGCTGCTTGCCACGAAATCGTCATCCTTTCGACCCGGTCCTCGACCGAACAGTGGCTTTTTGTCACTGGGGCCGACCAACGAAATCGTCCACACGCCGCAGTACTCTACCGATTCACCTTCCCGATGCTATACCGATAGTTGTAGCTACCGATCGACGGCGAACGATCGCCAACGACGCTTCCTTTCTTCGTACCGTTAACGATAATCGAGTATATACTGGTGAAGCGATGCGGCGAATTGTGTTCCCTTAATGTCGCCTTGTCCACGGTGAAAATTGCATCGTAAAAATGAATCGACGGACGGAGGTAACGGTAGAACGGTAGTTTTTACAGAGTGGCCGGAGCTTTCAGGTAAACGAGTAGTAATTAGTTTCTTTGCCGTAGAACCGGCAGACGTTATAAACGTTCGATCGCAACGGGTATGCCTACGTTGAAACGTACAAGGATGCTGGAGGCTCGCTAGTTCGTCTAAAATATCACGAACGACGAGACAGTCGTCCTCTGACGGAGAAAGAATCCGTAGCAAAACGAGAGCAGACCGAACGAAGGATCGGCTAATGACACGCGTACGAGTTAATCATCGAACGGCAGCAGGACGCGAGGATAATCACCGAGGTTGAACGAAACGCGAGCGTAACGGGGAAACGATTCTTTTTTTTCTTTCTTTCTTTTCCTCTTTACGATTCAATTTTATCGATCGTTGGCAACCGATCGGTGGGGAACCGTTGCCTCGGCGGTCGAACGTGCCCGGGTTCGCTTCTTTAAATTGGGGATTAACGACGAACGGTCGACGTTGGTCGCGGAGAAACGCGCGTGCGCACGCACGATCGACGACCGGGTAATTTATGTGAACGCGATCGTTAACGCGAAACGAGGCTGGATTTTCGCGCTGCCATCTCGATCGTTTCTGTCTCTTTGTCTCTTTCTTTCCCGTGAGTTTCTTGTCGTCGATGAAAGTCCAGTTGGCGTTCTGTACTTGGTTCGTGTCGAACCTGAGGTGAATTTGTTGAACACTCGCGCACCCCGATTTCCCCGACGACATCCAAAAGAGGATGATCTTGCCATTTCGCGCGAGCGTCGATACTTCGAAGCCAAGGACTAAACTTAAGGTGTTGGAATAACGAAATCGCGTAAAATCGTTCTCTTCGAATCGAATTGAAATCGGTAAAGGAAGGAAACGGGTAAAAGTTTAGCGCGTTTTCGTTGAAAGGATCGCGCGCGCGCGCTAATTAACGGCCGCCGGTGAACGTTATCGGTGGCTCGCGGATAATTATTATGCAACGCATACACGGGAATAACGCGACGATAATTTCGTACCGTCCGAACAAATCTGCGCAGACATGATTAATATTACGAACTTTGTAACGCTATCGGATATTCGAGAGCGTCCCTCTCGTTTCTATCGCGTTCGATGACATAATAAACGATAAACATATATATATATAAATATATACAAATATAAATATATATATATATATATATATATGTAGCATGGACGATCTTCCTTTCGCTGCTTCGATCGACCGACATAATGCATTTTTAATCGATCGAGAGCCACCCGAAGGAAGAGACAGACGGAAGAAACGTGTGTTCGCGTTGGTTGTATATAAATAGCGGTCTAGTAAGTAAGCGTGAATATCCGTAAACGCATTTATCATTAACGAGTGGCAAGGAGAAAGATGATGGAAATAATGGTATAATTGCGACTTCCCTTCTCTCTTCTTTCCATCGTCTTTCCCCGTGCGTCGGTAACCGCGATATCGAACGTTAATTTATCAGCCTCGATAGTACGACAATAATTACCGCGACTATCGCATCACCAAAAAATACTCTACGGTTCCGCGCCGTCGATATCTTAATTCGCTTTGCCGATGTGATCGTTCGTGTTAATTATTCCGCGTGTAGACATATTCTGTCGTGTAGCGATCGAGCGAGAGCCGCGCTATTGCGGTCGTGGACATCGCCAGTTTATAACGTTGCCTCTTAAACCGCCGTGTTTCGCTACCTTTGCTTCGGCAGATTACGTAATTGGTCTACCTACCTCGAACATCGATTAATTCTTTGATTCTTCGCGCAAGTATCTTTGAAAAGGTTCGATACTCTCTTCGACGGCACCCCGTTCCACGGATCTTGCGAAAGATCCTCGACTTCCTTCAAACAAATCTCTAATTCGCCAGAGTGGACGATGCTGGGAGAACCAGTCCCCGTCCAATCGTGTTTTGTCACTGATCGGCAGTTTTTCGGATCTGTTGCAGGCGATCTGAGGCTGCCAGGGCCGGGGCCAGGGCCGGTCAGGTGCACCCTGAGGAAGCACAAGCCAAATCGCAAGCCGAGGACACCGTTCACCACGCAGCAGCTGCTCTCCCTGGAGAAAAAATTTCGCGAAAAGCAGTACCTAACCATCGCCGAACGAGCGGAATTCTCGTCGTCCCTTCACCTCACGGAAACGCAGGTGAGACTCGTCGAAGGAGTTTGCCATTAAGCTTCTAACCGCCGCGAACAATTAGCCATTAGAGGAGAAGCGTTCTGCGCGCGGCTTTGCAAACGCGTGTAACTCGAACGTGAAGAAATCCTTTGCGTTTAGTTAGTATACTCGGTAGAGTATTGCTTGAAGAAATTACGTACTTCGGCGGAGATAATCAAACGATCGTAAATTTGTATGTCCTCGTTGAGTGGTCGAAAGTAAATAACGGATGCTCAAGTGCCAATATGGAAATTGACTATTAGGTTTTGAAAATGCTTATAGCGAAACACGGTTTAACTAAACGTGTCCGGGGAGAAGACGAAGATTTACCGGCTATCTCCTCTTATTAGTTCCGACGATACGAGATAATACACGGAAAACCGATGTTGAGCACGTCTGTGCATTTTGTCCCTTTACGACACGCGCGCAATCTACGAACAGCGCTCGAACGAACGATCGTTAATATAGAGATATACACGTGCAATTCCGTGCAACGACGGTTCGCAAGTTCGGATAACAAAAAGTCCGGCCGAAGATGAGCGTTAATTCGTTCGTATGAACGTGCTGCGAGTAAACGGGAGTTACACTGCGAAGAGATTTAATCGATCGTTCGGCCAGATATTAGATACTTGGAAATATCGTAGCCTGAAATACGTAGAACTCGAGCTTGTAAGAGGCTAAGAAGCTATTCTCGGAAACGCGTAAATAGAGAAAGTCGCAAAAAAGAGTGGCTCGCACGCAACAAGAGGCTCATTTCGTTTGAAAGCCCGTCCCGTGAACTTACGATTCGTCCGTCCTTTAAGTACATTTGTTCGTCTCCCTGTAGTTTCTCGCGATTCTATTTTATTTCCCTCTCTGACGGCCTCTTCGTTCGTTCTTCTTTGTTTCGTAATTGCCCGGCCAGGTCGCGATCGAAACGAGCAAATTCTTGTCTGGTTCTCGCGCATCAGATACATCACATCGAGGCGGGTAATTACACACCCTTCTACGGAGTCGGCTGGCAATTAACATGATTGACGTTAATTAAATTGAACGTAATGAAATGATATTATACGTAATTTTTGTATCAGACGAAATGATCGGCGCTCATTTGGCGCGCAACCAACAGAAGACGCTTTTAAATGCCGCCGGTAACGGTTCGACCGGCCCCAATTGTTTTCTCCATTCTGTGCATCGTCGTACGTACGCGCGACATCGTAGCGAATCAAAATACGTACACGAATTCGTTTCGGTTTCTTTTTTTTTTTTTTTTTTTTTTTTTTTTTTTTTTTTTTTTTTTTTTTTTGGAGTTTCCGCGCGTTTTTGCGACACCCGATCGCTCGCTTCAGCCGTAATTTCTCTCAAACTTTACGTCGACCAAGTTTCAAAATGTTTTATATAACGCGCGCAACATATTCGTAAAAAGTGTTTCTAGAAGTGTTAGGATACTTTCACGAACAACTGTACATTGTAGGCGATATAATTGCGATACTAAGAAGGACTTACCTGGTACACGCGTGACTGTACCACGGCTTGACCGGATCTATAAATTCACCTGCTTGTTGAGACTCGTAAAGTCGATACGTTGGTTCATTTGCTATGTGCACCTTGTAAAATTGCTTAGGAATAACGAAAACTCGACTGGAACATTGAAAATTGTTTTTATCTATACGCCGAGGTACCGAGAGCACGGTGATCAGCTGTCTGACCCTAACGTTCTGTTTCTACTATTAATTTGTACTAAACGCGGTGAACTGTTTCCTCCGTTGATGATAACGAAATACACGCTCTGCCGGGATATTAATTAACCACGGTACTAAGCCGCTTATCATCGCCGGTGTAAGTATGTTTGAAATTGATCGTGTCTTACGAGACAGAAATTTGTCAGGCGAATCGTAATCTCGCGGCCGACCGACTCGATCCGTTAAACGGTCGTTTAAATAGCGATGGGAGAAAAATCCTGGGAACGAGGTAAGCCGTAATAAAATTAACCAGCCGCGTTAACGCCAGCTAGACGTTCGTTGTCCCGCAACACGTGTAGTAGCCAGACCAAAAAGACGATCGTCATCGTGCTATTATCGTTCGCTCGGCTAGCGTGTTCGAATACACTTTGCGTATTCATTACGATGCATCGGACGAAACGAAGCCTCGTCCTGTTCGTTTGCTTAGATAAGCTACGATCGTTCCGTCGCCTCTTGTCTTCCTCGTCCTTCCGAAACAGTCTCGGATCGCCACCCTGCCGGCACTCTCCTCTTTATCGTTATTCACCCGCGACGAAGAGGTATGTCCGCGATTTCGGTTGCGATATCCGCGCGGTTACAACGCAATGGCGCCGTTCTCTACGTTCGACGGATCGATCCTTCTCGAAGGTACGACGATTTGGCGTTGTCGTTCGCGTCTTTGAAAAAACGATCCGTTATGGATCGATTCGATCCAGTCGCCTACGCGTTACAGATAGAGGACAACGATCGAGATTTAACCTGTTCGATTTCTCTGGTCGAAGGATCGACTCTAATCCTTCGTCACGGTGATCGAGGAAAGGGAGGATAATTGTAGGAACGGAATAGAAAACGCAGAGGCGGTGCTACTATTCCCGTGCCTGGAAAATTGAGCGCGCGTACCGCCGATGGTAAAGCGTTAGGCTAACCGTGAAAAACAGGAAGTCGTCGCTGAAGAGAAAAACCACGCGGAATATCGCAATATGTCTTTCCTCCTTCGGGGAACCAGTAACGATTTGATTGCACATTGTCACGCGATGCGAGATTTCTACTTTCTAAGCGACGAGAGTATCCTCCGCGAGGCTTGAGTTACGTACATACGCCTAACGTGTCCGACATCGTGGCTGATTTATTAAAGAGTTACGCGATTTATATCGTTTTTTTCCCTCTCTTTCTTTCTCGCATCTGCATTCTTATTTACCCTTAAACTCCGCAACATTATACCAGCTTTAGCGATCAGATTACGGCTCCTTGAACTCGTTACGCGTGCTCCAGGGTGTTTAATGCTAATTCCCCCGGGGAGCTAACGTAGTCGGCGCGCATTACGCTCGATAAAAATAGTGGTAACGAGAATAATAACGACGATAATAGGAAGATCGTCGTTGTTACGCATGCAGCTACTAGGACATTAGCGTTCGGATGATGGATTAACTCGCTGGACGAAGCGTTCTTCGAACATCCTCGATACTTTAACAGTTAGGAATATTTCAACGATTCCAACAAATCTTTCGAATAATTTCCGTTTAATTCGAACAATTCGTTGTTCGTCCGACCGTTTCATCGAAATCCTTCGATCTCGAACACGCGTCGTCTTTCTCCTTTTCTACCTATCGGTGCACCTAAACCCGTTTCTAATTGTAAACCTTTTATCAGCACGTTCGAGCCAAGGTATCGACACAAGTAACTCGGACTCGAACGAGTACGATTCTTCGTATGTCGCTGGTGCGATTAATAACATCGAGACGACCGTGCATACGGATACCAATTAATTTCTATGTTCTTTAACTAGTCGCTGACGCGATCAACGAGAACGCAAAATTTTCCGGTGAACGATTCCCACAGGGAAATCACGATCGATTACTCGTACTTGCTACTAAAAACGGACGCTAAACGCCGGAGGACCGATGGTCGGACAGCGTGTCGTAATTCGATGATTCGCGACGCGGCTACAGCGGCGGTCGCATCTGTCCAAACAGAAAAATTGGCCGGCGACTGTGCAAACACAATTAACCGGCCGAGAGAAGGGTTTCGAAGCCGCGAATTCGAGCCGCATATTTTTCCACGTAGCAAGTTTCCAACTACATCGACGAATTCCAACAGGCCGCTCCGTACGACCGGCTGCTTTCACCAATTTGAGCCGGCTAATTACGCGCTAAATAGCCGTTCATGCAGTACCGTGGTGCACCTATTTTCTCTACTCGCCGTTCGGCTCGATCCCGTCGCGTCCCTCGTTAGACCGCTTACGTACCGCACGCTTGATCGATAGCGTAATTATTTAATTACGCGACCGCGCGTATCGACGCGCTCCTCCCGCCTGTGTCCGTCCGCCTTTAGCGGCAAGTCGCGCCGAGCTTCCGTAGACCAGAGTCGTCTACGAGTACGGGGACGAGGTTCGACGAAAATCCATCTTGGAAATTATAGATCGTCTAGCGGTGGAAGTAAATTATAAGTCGAAAGTAAGTAGCGTCTTGGGTGTTGATTACAGTTACTGCTACATACCGGATAATAACTCGAGGTGATGCGGTACTCGTTTCTGTGATGACGATTTGTAGAAGAAACTTTGAGAACCGAGCGCAGCGACGATCGCTCGTTAAGAATTTTTACTTGCGAATTATTACGAACGAACGAAATATTCCTCGACTAGTCTTGAAGGGGATTTGTAGTTTTCCTAACGTGGTCGTCTTATGAAGAGCGCTTTATTTGTACAAATTACGCAATCTAACGAGCGTGTGTCGTTCGACTCCGAGATCTCGCGAATGTCCGACTAGGTTACAAGAGGATATCGCGGAGCCAGTAAGAACCGACGAATGCTTCGGTTTGTTTTTTTTGTTTTTTTTTTTTTTTTTTTAGCAAAACCAACTTCTTCGCAACGATAGCGCGAAACAATCGGTTCTCGAGATCCTCGGTAACCAGATTCGACCCTTCACGAGTTTCCTCTGTTGCAGGTGAAAATTTGGTTCCAAAACAGGCGAGCGAAGGCGAAGCGCCTGCAGGAAGCGGAAATCGAGAAGCTGAGGCTTTCCGCGAGGCCCTTGTTGCACCCGAGTTTTGGCTCTGGCCTGATGTTCTCCGGAGTGGGGCCTCCTGGAACACCAGGAGTGCCTCCCTTCATCGCGGCGGCCATGGCTAGGCACACCCATGTCGCAGCCGCGGCAGCCATGTTCATGGGGCCCCCTGGACACAGACCTTAATAAGGCAGAGTCGAGCTGCGCGAACTCAAGTCGCTCGAATCCTGGCCAGTCTGCCTCGTCCAGACTGCTGAACGACAAGAAACGCGTTGCGAGATTCGATCGAACTCGAACAACTCGCGGAATCGACTGGACCATAGCCTGGCGGCTCGTCGACTTCGTTTGGAAAAAAAAAAAAAAAAAAAAGAAAAACGACAACTGCGAGATTCGTTGGAAGCGACCATGGAATCGCTGTACGACCGAGAGGTGGCAGAAACGTGGATCAGAGAGGAATCTGTGGTGGTTTGGAAGATGGTGATGGGTTTGGAGAATTGGTGTTAAAGTTTCGAGATTCGGGAAAGGGGAGAAATTATTTTTTCGAGGCGCGATCGGTGTTCGAGAATGAAACGAAGGGGTGAGAAAATCGGTCGAAATAAATCCAGCAGGAGTTTCGAACGTAGGCTTTTCGAATTTGTGGTAATAAATAATCAGTGATTTGTGATTGCGAGCAAAATAGCGAAGGAAAGTAACGACGAGAGAACGTGGCTTTCGAAGGGTGTCATCGCGAACGACGTACCGCGATAATTAAGCGGAAGCTCGACGTTCCAAAAGACTTTACGGTCTATCGGCAGGAAGAGGAAGACAAACCGATAACCAGCGGTCGGGTGAAAAGCGCGATCTTCAAACTCATCACCGTTGAAGAACCTCGGAGAAATCGGAGATTTCGCTTCCATCGAATCTGCGAAACCTATCCCAGTGACGATAAGTGAACGATCTGGTACGGACGCGAAGGAAATTGTACGCGAGGTCGACGCGAGTTTATAACACGCGATACGAGAATGCCGGTGTTCGTTCGTCGTAGGAAGCGACGCGACGAAATGTTCTCAGCTTTGGTCGCGAAACGATAAATCGACGGTGACTTTTTACTGCCGCGATCGTTCGCCAGAGTCGGGGAAAAGTTTTTGAAAACGTGACACCGAACTCGCTGACTTTCGTTTTATCTTTCATTTTTCTACGTTCGTCCGTTTCTTCGCCTCGATATCGTTTCGTTCCACGCGAAACAACAGACACGGACGAATTTACAAATACGACGACGAACGTGATCGAATAGTCGAGAGGCTGGTCCGTACGATCGCGACGCGACGGCATTTAGAAAGCATTTTCAAGGCGTTTGATCTCACAATGAAAAAAATCGTACGAAACCGATGTATATATTGTAAATAGACGTCTATCGAATCGCGTAAGTGTACGTATGTATATATAAATATTAATATATGGACGCATGTACAGGACGTTCGGCTTCCGATTTCGCGAATAGAGCGAATGCGACGAGAACCGGAGGCGATCGACGAAAAGAAGAAAACGAGAAGCGACTCTGGACGACGTTGTGATCGCGACTCCGCCGTTTCAATTAACCCGCTCCTTCGGCTCGTTTATCCCCCGGAGGGAAATTTACGGGTGAGATAATCGATTAGGTCGAAGAAAAAGAAGAAGAGAGAAATACGCTACGTAGCCGATGACTCCACTCTAGAACAGCTCAGCTAGAATTCCCGCTCGCAAATCGTTCTTTAACGATCGCATCGAACCGAGTCGAGAAGTTCGACAGGTCGGACGTCTCGTTCGTTTAATCGGTCTTTCATCGAGGTACGCACACAGAGATTCGAAATTAGAGACTCGACACGCGATCTTCAATATTCTCCGCTGAACGCAGCAACCGGTGTGATGTAACGAATAAATTCTCTTTTTTCGAAAACGTACGTAGAGATCCGCGCGTTTTCCCAGCCAAATTCTTCGCTAGATTCGGTAAATGCGAGCGTTAAACGGGATATTTTTTCTGTTTCACGCGTCCAAAGGACGAGGAAAAACCGTAAATTCCGATGGTATCCGCGATCGATTCGAGATCGACGAATGTATCGCGAGCATACTGCGAACGCGACGAGGTGTACCTAAGCGCTCTGTATAAATGTAACATGATAATTTATCCATGGAAGTATACCATAGCGAAATAAAAATGATTTCAGTATTTACGCCGACTTGTTATCGATTATTCTTGCGTTTATCCAACCGTAATAAATCTTCGAAGGTTGTCGCGTTATTTCGCGGATCGATCGAGGAGTGACTCGTGAAATCGAAACGAAACGCGAGATCCTTAAGTAATCTCCGTGGCTTTCAGGATACGCGACCAAGAGCAAAAGGTAAGTGGTGGAGAGAGTCATCGAACCTGGATCGATCGTCATTACGTACGATTGAACGGGAGAAAATAAAAGAGTAAAAAGAAAAGAATAATCCGTAGAAGTGAGAGAGAGAGAGAGAGAGAGAGAGGATCGTGGCAACGACCTCGTCTCTTAGTCGAGCGTGATCCTTCGTTGAAAGAAGTATTATGTATATCTTATGGAACGGAGGGAACGAAGGGGACGAGGGGAAAAAAAAATAAAAATGAGAGAAACGAGGAGAAAAGAGAAATGAAAGGAAAAAAAAGGGGGGCTCCGTCGGGCGCAACGAAATGTATCGCAAAGTCATCGGTGAGGAGAGCGACGGTCTCGTATATGGCAAGTAGTCGAGGCAACGGTATAGGGCGGCCGAAAGTGTCCGCCAGATAATTAGAAATATGTTAATCCGGCGTAGCCGCTAATTGGTTTTTGACTAAATTTTTAATTAAGTCTTAAGCCCGGGCGGCGCGCTGATTTATCGCGCGGATCCACCGGCTAATTATAAAATATATGTATACGTACGAGAGACCCACGCACACGTGACGCCGCCGCGTATCTACGCGGACCCCAGCCCCTGTGTATGCACCTGTCTCGAATAATCTGTCCATGAGCGTCGTCGACCACCTTCTTCCATTTCTCTTCGATACGGATATCGACCGTCCAATTAGAATCGATTTCTCCCGTCGTTCGCTTCTTTATCGAAATATTCGATATCGTTAAAAATCCTGAACGATCTACGAACTCTTTATCTCGCGTACGAACTTACTTTCTCGAGTAAGAAGATGTTCAGCAGGAAATTAACGCGTCGTAAGATAAGACGAAGTGGTGTTCGTATCCATAAAGAGTCGGGAATTTGGAAAAAAAAAAAGAAAAAAACAGAGGCAAGCGATCGTCGCGATTCGAACGGAAATTCGACGTTTCGGTTACGAGTCGTCGACGCCAATGCGTGCATTCGCGTATACTTAACGGGTCCACGTTGCCTATCTGCAAGAACGGGGTAGAGTCAGCGGAGCCACCTTCTCGGACTAAAACGAGAAGGCCGGCGGAGGGAGGGGGCGGGGGGTTCCGTTCCACTGGCACGTCCGATCAAAGAAGTTCGCCGCCTTCTTTGAATCCCTCGGCCGCTCGTAACTGTCGTCCTTTCGTTCGAGACCAGTAGCCTAATTGTTTCTAGCGGAGCCGCTGATATACGGGTTATTAGAAACGGTCAAATCGCCGGAAGTTGTCGCTGTTTTACGACCCGAGTCTCGGTCCGACCTTTACGTGTCTCGCGCTCCCGTTTCTATACGAGTCCGTCGGAAAAGTACACGATCGAACGCAAACCCAAAACTCCCTGGCCGTTCGCGGTATTTTAATTACTGGCAACGTCGATCGCGATCGCGCGACGCGAAACTACGAGTAAACCTTGGCGTATCGCGGAGACACTCATCGCCAGAGACAGAGTATTCGTCAGTAGCGTGACTGGAAGGCACAAAGTACGATCGAGGCGGACGTTGTCGCGCCGAACCGACTTTCCCCTCTTTATACGCAACTGCATCTTGGCGGAAGATCACCTACGTGAGCATTCACAGAGATATACGGAGGAAACGATGACGACGATAACAACGAGTGGCTGGAGGAGGTCGAAAGGATGGCGAGCAAACGCGCAAACATCGACCCTCTAGAACGACGATTTACCGTTAAAGGGTTTACAAACAGGCGCCAGGTATTTGCTACCTCCGCGGATCGGAAGCTCTCTCGGTTGTCCCCCCCTCTTTGTTCAACGTCGCGCCGTCCTTTTCTTTCTCGCTGCTCGATGTTCGCTGCTGGCCACCGTTTCACCGGATCCCTCTATGCCACAGGAGAGTCTCTGTTACACGCGCTCCGATCGGCGCTCCCATATAGATGAAATTTATGTACGAGGCCGACCGATCCTACGCATGCGGTCACATTGAGCGCTGACAATTAATTAAAGAATAATTTCTTGTCTTCGCGATACCCGGAGGAGCGTCGCCAGTTGGCGGCCAATTATGCCTCCGGACGAGAACGGAATACCAAGCAGGCCTGTCGACGACATCGAGAGAGCCCCTTCGATGTGTCCGCTCCGTGCTACCGCTCCTCACCGTCTTCTCTCTTCCCTCTCTCTCTCTCTCTCTCTGTCTCGAACCGTCTCTACGACCGACTACTCTTCTTTTCCGTCTGTCGCGTTCCCGCCACGATTCCTTCCCTAACCGTGTATCCACGCATCGCACAATGAGAAGCCTGGATCTCGCGCGTCCATCGAGAATTTCAACCGGCACGGATTTCAAACGGATACGATGGAACCGGCGGAACGACGAGCGATACGCGTCAAATTTTCGGTGAATTTCGCAAAGCGTGCCGCGTGGGTTTAGGAGGAGCGAGAGACGCGTGCGAAAAAGATGGAATTCAAAGAAAAAGCAGAGGTGCGTAAATCGTTCGTTCGTTTGGAATATACGTGCTTGCTTCCAATTAAGATTGAAACGAAGGCGAAATATCGTTTGGTTTTAACGACGATCCGTATCGAGCGTGCGAAAGCCGGGGCGTACGAGCACCGGAATTACAAGCGTGAAATGCGTATGAGCATCGTGTTCGCCGGTTTTCACCAGGATTCGTCGGACCCGAAAAGGGTGAGAACTGGGGCCAAGCGCTAGCCTCTGGACCGGAAGGTAGCCAGGGAGGGGGGGGGGGAGAGAGAGAGAGAGAAAAAATTCACGGTTAACGCGTGCATCGAAAGCAGGCCTCCCCTCGTTCAGTTTATCCAAATTAATTGGTCGTAAATTAAGCGGCTGGTCGGACGAGCACGGCGAAACGAAGCGGGAGCGAGAAGCGGCGAGTGGATCTCTCGGGGCCTCTGACGGAGAGAGGCCGTCCTGAAACGCGACAGGGACACCGTGATCCTCGGTTGCGTGCGTACGACGAGGAGAAGACGCGGAGAAAGGCCGACCATGCAGAAGAAGACGTAGATAGAACGGAGAGGATGGAGAAAGAGGGAGTTACCTGGAGAGCACGAGGGAAAAAGAGAATTAAAAAGGCAATGCTTGCCGGGGGACAGTAGCGCATCGACACGCCATTATGTGGCGGCTGGGACTAATTTATACAAGAGAAAGACGAGGATGCCGC
This sequence comes from Bombus difficillimus, assembly GCA_014737525.1. NCBI lineage: Eukaryota > Metazoa > Arthropoda > Insecta > Hymenoptera > Apidae > Bombus > Bombus difficillimus. Next base: position 2,515,099 of record JACXIT010000136.1, on the reverse strand, counting down.
GGAAAGTCAATCGTGCCAGTGGCCGGTCGAGCAGGACGAGGACAGCTAGGTGGCGGTCGTTCGGACGACGAGGACGGAGCGAGGAGATCGCGGGCATTACTTAAAAGAGGGTTCCTAATTGGGAGCCAGCCACTGTTTCGACGGGTGTACCGATGCTCGGATTCGTGTCCCGCAGAAGGGAATTAAGGTGGAAGAAAAAGGGACCGTGGATTCGAGGAAGGAAAGCTTCCTTTCTGCCGACCCTCTAGCCGATACTTTGATCGAAATACCTTCCGACCGTGTTTACCTTTTCGGGCGTGTCTTCCACGTAGACACGTTGAAGGGTTAAATTGGCCGTTGGTTTTTTATGGAACGGTAGTATGAATTTATTACGAGGTGTAAAACGACGGAGCGGGGCGAGCGACCTTGGCTAACGATTGATTTCGTACGAGCTTACGCTGACCGGAGACCTTGTTTGATCGGAAACCTCTTACGACGCGATAACTCGAGAGTCTAGCACACAGATCTTGACGCATAATTCACCGCGTGAAAGGGCTTTTTAAGCCAACAGCAGGCCACCGAAGGAATCTTCCCACTAGAGAATCACGACGAGCCTAATCGGTTCTATCTGCCGGAGATCGAACGTATCGAGGCAGCGTGGTACACCGAGTTTCCTCGTGGTCGCTGGGAAGCTTCGGTACCGCTGGCACGTACGTCGGCGACAGGGGAGGAAAGAAGGGAGAGCAAGAGTGGAAAGAGTTAGGGGAAAAAGGAAGAAAACGCTGTCGGGTATCGATCGTCCGTGGAACGATCGCCATGTCAAGTTCGGCTTTCGATGGAAGCGCGCGCAAGTAAAGTAATCGTTTCTCCCGAAGCTTACACGCGTTTCCCATAAATCGAGCGGATCGCTAGGCAGGTACGCGGATCATGTGCCGTTGCCGGTAATTGCCGGCAAGATGAATCGAGACGAAATCCCGTTTCCGACTTCGTAGGAAATTTACGAAGCCGACCGGGGAGAGGACGAGTTGCGTTTACGGCGAGAAAGTCGCCCGGCAAGAAAGTCTCGCGGTCGATGCAAACGCCGCACCGCGTCCACGAGACCAGCGGACGCGTTCAAAAACCGCGCACGGATACGTGCTCCTAATTAGGTACGAGCTGATGGCTGTTCTTACGCGCACGAAAACGATAGAACCAGATCGGTGACGACCGGTCGTCGCTCGACCGCTAAGATTCGCGGCTCGTCGGCTAATTCCAACCGCGTGTCGTTCCGCGATGACGTACGAGCGTGTCTAGTCACGGTTTTAACGGGTTTAATCGATCGACTCGGTGATCGATGTATGGCGCAGCTACGGCCTCGAAGCACGTAATTTACATTCGAATAAAGGGGACAATAAAAATCGTAAATAGTCGTTAAATTAGGAAACGCGACGGGAGAAACATCTGGTCTTTTCCTCGATATCTGATGAAACGAAAGAGCTCGATGAGATCTCACGGACTATCCGACGATCTTGAATTTTCGAACAACGAAGATAAAGTATTCGTTAACAGCGTCTTTATAATTTTAAGAAGCAACCTCGAGTAGGTTTTCGAGTAGAGAAAGAGGAAAGGAACGAACGTCGTTGCCCGATGAGGAAGATGCTATTTCGTTCGGAATCAAGATCACCGATCCCGATAACACGAGGCTTGTCTCGTTTATATCGTTACGAACGTCGACGAGACGAAAACGAATATCGCGCGCGTTGCTATCGATTTCGATGACGAGTGGAGAATTGGCTCGAACGGTGGAACGATTACAGGGTGGCGAGAATTTCAGGAATCCTCCTGAAATTTCTCCATCTGCCGGTAGCGCGAGAACGTCGGTGAATTCTTATTCCGGCGTTCCAGGGAAATGGCGTTCGGTAATAAAATCTTTTATTACACTGCTCGACAGGCGGGCGTTAAGATCGAGTCTCTCTCTCTCTCTCTCTCTCTCTCTCTCTCTCTCTCTCTCTCTCTCTCTCTCTCGCTCGCTCGCTCGTTCGCTCTCCAAACTGTTTCAGCTTGCACCCAATGAAATTTATTCACGGCGGGAACGTCGATGTCGAACTTTAATACATCGGGTATAAAATTAAAAATTATCTCCGCATAATGCAATTGGAGGTTACCTCGTTAACTAAATTACAACTTTCTAACTACCCATAAAACGGTTCCCTAAAAACTTATAAATTTTCGGATCAGCAGGCTTTTTACGGTGCCGAACTCTCTAACACGCCGAAAAAGAAAACGATCAACGCGCTTCGCGTCGCCGTACGGTTGACAATTTGTCACGATTCCGGTTATCTCCTCCGCTCGTTCTCCCTTCCCTCGCCCACCCCGTCCCCCCTCCGCACCTATCTGTTTCCGCTCGTTGATACGCGCCGTAATGAGATTACGCTTTCGCGTTGATTCCCGTGAAATTTTCCGACGCCTCGTTGGTTCGATAATTTCTCCTTCCATTTGCTCTCGAAGGAACGCGCGTAACCTGACGTACGTATCTGACTTACAACGCTTACGGTAAATACTTGTTCGAATCCTTCGACGACGCTCGTGACAAATTAGACGAACGTAAAGAATCGTTAGAAACCTGTTAAAACCGTTGAAATTATTAATTCGACGTATTCGTGGCAACAACCATCTGTCGGGTCAACCATCGTCTAAGGACCGAGACGAAAAAAGATAAAAGATACGGCGAACGAAGAAATCACCGTGGCATGTTTTCTGCTCGAATCAAGATCCTTCGGCCGCTACCGCTGTATCTGGCCGGCTCGTAGTAGCATCGAGAGACAACGTTCTCTTATTAACCAAAAATTACTTCTGGGAATCAGGATGCGAGTATGTAGAGGTAGCCGCTGACGCAAACGATCGGACTTATCGCGCCGCTCGATGCAAGCCGAGCCAGCTCGACGAGTCCGTCCCGCAACAAATTCGCCGATTAAGAGAGCCGCTGGTCTCCGCGCGGTGAAAATTATAAATTCAGCGGGATCGTTGAGCGAAAAACGAGCGGGCCAGGCATTCGCGTGGTCTGGTCGATCGGCAATAATTTGTCAGATACGGCAGCGTCCGGCCGGCCATTCAATTATCGTCGCCGACGGCACGCCTCCTCCGACACCGGACGTTCGCTTCTTTTTGCCTTCTCCGTTCTCCGGCGCAAGACGATCGTCGCTGCGGAATGCTAGTTTAAATAGGTGTTTCTCCGCGAACTACTCCCGGCATTCGAGAGGCAATTAGCCGGCCGGGACCACGCGCACCTTTGTACAAATTGAACCGAGCGTCCCGCAGATTTCCAGCGCCATCGCTTCCTTCTGCCACGTTCTGTCGACGACGCCTGACTCGTGGAACGTACAACGGTAAAGAAGGAACGTTCGAGTAGCGTTCGTCCGCGAAACGCTACGTAGGCTATTTACTTGTACCGAGGAAAAGAGAAAGATTGGAAATTGAACGAGCGTACGAGACTTCCTCGATACGTGGTCATTAAGGGACTACGGAAATTGGTGTCGCTTAACGTTTGCCGAGGTGTAGCTCGAAAGGTACTTTACTCGAAACTGCAATTTTACCGGCAAGTTATTATTGCCTATTAGCGAGAAGAGTGTATACGCTGAAATTAAACGGACGACTGTACACCGTCCGCATAGACGCAACTTCTTTATTACTATATTCCGACTGTGCGAGAAATAATTCGTACCTTAAACAACCTTGAAATATCTAATCTTTCGAGAAACGATCAATTTAAAGAAAAGTCTGTACAAGATTGAACGAAGTACCATACGCGTACGTACTTCTTTCAACCGATATACGCGTAGAGAGCAGTTCAGGTTATCAAGTCGAACCTAACGCATCTGGATATTTCGGCAACTATCTTAAAATCGTCGATTCTTCGCGTTCGCGAAAGAACAGTTTTAGTATAAAGTACGATTAACGCCAACGTCCAGGCCCTCTTATCTCGTTCGTAAGACAAATCGGATACAGTGGACGGCAAAAAGCCGGTCCCATTTGTAACGCGTGAAACGCAGAACGCGATCAGCGTAACGAACGACTATGCGTTTGCCGGTTCGCGTAACACGCGACAAAACGGCGATACCTGCGGAATTCCCTGTAATAACGAAACGCGGATCGACGAAGAATCCGAGCTACGCGAGACAGATACGAGCTGGTCGTTGCGTTTTTAAGGGACGTCGCGAAGGTTAATATCGTTCTTTTCTCGGTGGATCGCGACCGGTTTCGTAAATAGAACGTAACGCCGCGAATCGTCGCGGTTCACCGGTCGGTTCGTCGCGGGAAAAACGTTCGATCTGGACGTTATGAAATTGTATTAATTGGCGAAGCCTGTGCGAACGTATTTCTTAATCGCGGTGATCGGTCGGATTCCACGAATGACCGGCATTTTTCGGATGCGACGCCGCGCAGGCAAGTATGGTAATGCGTTCGTTCTCTTTTGCTAAATTGCCTTGGATCGTTATATAATTGCGGCGTTTCTTTACAATTCGTTATTTAAAAGAATTCCTGGTACAGGGAATATCGGAGTTTATCGAACGATGTTGTTTCTCTAACAGGGGAATCGTCGAGTTGAAGGAATTTTATAGATCGGAAAAAAGTATACGATGTGACTGCGAAAAGTATTTGCACGCGATTAATTAGATCGAAGCGCGTTAAATTTCGTACGAGTCGTTGGCACTTCCGCGTTGTTACGAAAGATCGATACTATATCGAAAAAGATCGAAACTCGTTGGATCACGTTGGATCTCGTTGGATCACGATCGGGATTTTGGACGTTGGGAAACGCGACAAGGAACTTTGTACAATAGGAGTGGAACGAAGCGTATGGGAAGCTCGAAAAATTCCGTGGAATCCGACGACCTCGTTAAACTCGTAGATCGAATCGGAATTATCATCAGCAGCGGTGAGAAAAATGTCCAGCACGCGGTGCTGCGGATCAACGGATTGAATAACGCGTGGCTCGTTAACTCCATATATCTCCAGCGTCACTACGGATGAACATTAACGAAGGAAAGTGTCGTGATTAAAATGCCTGCAACCGCGACAGGGGCGATCGAGTGCCTCCGCGATATACGAACGAAATAACGCTAATAGTGGCGCGTCATTATATTACCAAAAGATACATGTAAACGGCAATTAAGAAACAGAAAAGCGCAACAGTTCGAACGATGAAAAATTAAAAAATTTATGGACGTCGAACGTTCAGATTTTATGGATACGTTTCCGATAAACGCTAGCGATCAACCGTTCGTTCGCTTAAACATCGTGAACACGGTTAATTGGTACTCCGACTCTGCGAATCAAAAATAACGAATTAAAAGCTAAAGAGAGCAATAAGAGGCGACGTTCCTGGAACAGATACAACTGGCGCTTATCATTTAGCGAAAAGAGCAAAAAGAAAAGAAAAAAAAAAGAAAAGAAGAAAGATGTTCGAGTGGCAATTTCAGGGGCGAATTCGAGATTCGGGAAATATTCGGTGGGCCGATCACGTTCGTGGTCAGGGGCATACAGGGGGTATAGAGGCAGGAAACGTTGCAAAAACGTCGCCAGAATCCTGGGGCAATTAGTCGATATTTTAATGCGCAAAAAGCCGGGCCCTCGTTAGATCCTCGCTACGAAGGACCGAGCATCCGCCACTTCCCAAAGGGCCATTGATAAAAACGGACTCGGTTACTCGACCGGTGCGGCACCTTGTTAGCGCAAGGATTCTCGGGTTGACAGCTCGCAGCAAAAATAACACGGACGTTAACCCGATTCCGCTTGCGGACGGACTCGCCGATTCGAATCGAACCACCATGAACCGAGCCTTCTTCGACCGGTATATCGCTTGGACTTGTTGTATTTTTCGTTATTCTCGTCGCCAGTTCTTTTTCGCCTTCCTTAAAGAGGAAGAGGCTCCTATTCTCCCCACCATTATCGAGGCTCGCCTGCTTTTCCCGCTTCTTCTCTCCTCATTTCCGTTAATTTGTTCGATTCAACGTCTCGTAAATCTTTGTCCCCGGTCAGCCGTTAATTCACCGTGTGTAACCGTTTAGCGTTACACACTCTCGGTTCTCTCCAATTTATTTGGCTGTTTATGACCGAGCTATGAATATTCAGGCCCCGCGTAGACCAACCTTCCCGATTTTTATGGCCTTTAAATACTGTTTCGTATAAATTGAATCAGCGCCCGAAAGTAATTCAAGATCGTATCGCGCCGCATTTTTCGACCTGTCTTCGAACCTGCCTCCGATAGATCCGGGAGAATTTTCGGCGATCGGCCGAACCGTGTTGTCTCGACTATACAGCGATCAAAAATCTACGCTTCCACCGTCTTTGCGATCGACAACGATCCTAACGTTTCACAGCCGTGAGCGTCGTTGGAGAAAAAATCGGACGCGTTATCGCGATTAGAGTAAAATTTTCGAACGTTTCCCGTAATTACCGCCTACCCTGCGAGATTATCATTACGACGGCCACCGTACACTTTCGACTGGTCCCCCTTGCTCTCCACGGTTTTAGCTCGTTCTCTCGATAACGCGTTATTAAGCAAGCGGGACGTTAACCCGAGGTTTCAGGCGTCTACGTTTCAGCGGACGTTTCAACGGGGAACATTTGTATACAAAATGCGCAGGAGCTCGACGTCCAAGCGTAATCGGCGACCATAACTGTTTAAACGATATTAAACGTACTTTATCTCTTTTATGCCGCATTACCCCCGGCAATGCTCTCGATCCGGCCCGTTTCTCTTGCTCTCGCTTTCTAGACTTTATAAAACGCATCTTCTTAAACCTTTATTTCGCCGATTCAACGTTTTTCCGTCCTTCTCGTTCGTTCCTTCGACTCGTTTCTCTCTTTTTCTTTCCTTTCATTTTCTTTTCTTTTTTTCCTACGAAATTTCACGATGAAACAATTTTTTGTCGTCGCACGGTGTCTTCGTTTACTTTCGACCAGGTTTCGAGTCGCATTTACGCGGTCGGTACACGCGATCGTTGGTCGGTTCGAAACGTTAACGAGCTTCGATGGCGTTAATTTCGCGTTACAGGTAACACGGGGTATCAGCGCGAATCGACTTGTCGATGGTGAACTACACGCATCCGTTGCCGTCCAATTAGATATGCGTGCTACCGTTTCCGCGCCGATTAATTGCACGTACGCTTTTGCCCGAGCTACGAATATCGAGCCGCGAATTAAGTCGTGCGCCGATAAGGGCTTTCAATCTTGGATTTACCACGTCGCGACGTTTCTATCTTCGTGGCTTCGATAATCTGCCGGCTTTTGCTCGCAGACTAGATCAACGCGGATTGCGCGAGACTTCAGATCGCATTTCGATAATTTACAAGTAACAGGAGTCGCTCGGATTCTCGCGATCGGTCGAGCAAATTGGACAATTACCGTGCCACCCGTCGTTCGTCCGTTCTCCTAATAATAACGACGACGACGACGACGACGATGATGATAATAATAATAATAATAATAACGATAACGTTACCTTTGATACTCCATGACAATAGAATGGGAGTAATAAAACGATGGATACGTACGAGAGATAGAATCACGGTCTTAATAAAAGAGAAAATATTCTATAGGAAACGCGTGTTTAGATCAACGTCATCGAGAATAATTTTGTACTTTTATCGCGCTTTATTTCTCGAAATAGTTAATCTTTCGCCCTTCTTCTGGGGATAGTATCTACCGATAAGAATTCCTATCCTACATCCTAAATGATATATAACAGCGCTCGCAATGCAAAGAGAAACTATAGAAACGAAAGATAAATGCAATCGAAGCGGACAAGCAAACACGAGGCAAGGACAACTGGAAGTTGCAAGACGAGTGGGTATGGCGCGAAGACGCAAGAAAATGAACGCGATTCGTGTCGAGAGCCGTGTACGATTCACACTTTCATGCAGCGTGGATATTCCAGTTTCGAGTTATCGTTGCTCGAGGCAATCGTGTGGCGACGTACATTCGCGTATATACGTGTAAACAGAGGTCATTAAGGAACTTCCTACACTTGGACGACTTCCCCTTTGGCCGGGCCGAAAGCTCTAATTATTTCTTGCTTCACAGCGATCACTTCCGCGCGCGCGGTCGCCACACAGGTGTAACCGTTTACGGGAAGAACGGTCGATCGCGCGCTTAATTGGAATCCGATAAGCGTATGCCGACGTTTCGAGAACCGTTCCCTCCAGCAATGGACATCTAAATAGCCGTACTTTTACTCGCGCCCCGGAACAACCTCCAAGATCGTTCTTTGCCAAGTTGCGCACGAAGAGTTTCCAATAGGAAGTAAGCACGTTCTTGTTCGTGCCTGTTGTTGGTATTATGCCGCGACGATTTTTCACATATCGAAACGTTGATGGAACTTTTACATCCGCTAATATATTAAGAATAAAGTTGCGCATAAGGATCGACGTTTTAAAATTCAATCTTCGACTTTCCGTAGAATAATCAAATTCGAAGAAAAGGAAAAATACGTTTGCATCGATCGAGGTACGAACGGTAAATGGTTGCGAAGAAATTTTCAATTTAATTGGCAACTTTTCCGCAAGAAATTGTCAGGCACGTCGATGACTTTCACCAACTCGAGGTGAACCTCATCCTTATTTTTGTATCGTGTATTTCAAAAGCGAGACACGAGTGAAAGAAATTTTTCCAACAACGGCGAACGTCTACTCGAAAGCTTACGAAAATATCGCTCGGTAAACGCGTCTAAGTATTCCCGATAAAGAGATAAACCGGAGGAAGCAACGATCAGATATTATTCCTGTAAATTTCCATTCTTAGCCCTTAAAATTCCTCTTTGATGGTTTCTTCTAATAGGACAGAATTATTTTCAATTGTAACACAAACCTACCGCATTCCTAAACATACTCCACAAAAAAATTCCTCGAGCACGCTCCAATCCTCTACCGAAAAGAAGGAATTCCAAGTAATCCAAAGAATTATACGTAACAGAGGAATGAAAGAACGACGCGTTCTGATCGCGCGCGTACCATCGCGGAACAAGCGATGGCATCGTGGTCGATCGGTGAACGCGGCAGCAGCGGCAGCGGCGGCGTCGTCGTCGTCGTCGTCGTCGTCATTCCGGTAGACGCGATGACAATCTCCGGTGCCGTAGGCCCGGCTAGGTGTGGTCCTATGCTCGAGGTAGCGGGTTTCCAGGAACGCGAGCCATTAGACCTTCTGGCTGGTGTTATAAATTGTACATCGTTTAATTAGGCTCTCTTCCCGCCCGTGTTCGGACGGCTAAGTTATTTACCATTTACTCCCGGTGCCCCTGAGCCGCTGCTATCTCCACCGAGCTACTGTGCATCAAATTGGATCGGGATTGGGTCCTGGAAGCTGTCGCCGACTGCCAACCTTCGTTCTAGGAGATGGTCACGGCGTCGCGTCGTCGCCATTCGGAGCAGAGGTTACGAACGCTTTCGACGAGGTCTGTCGTTGGGCTGACGGGACGAAGGGGCAGGGGAGTTCGGCGCAGAGCGCAGAATTCAGCGAGGTTAGAAAGTCGGTTCTCTTCGACGAAGACTGGGTGAAATCGCTTTGGGATCTCTGTACTTGGTTTTCAAGAACATCGTGTCGAGTCACGTCGCTATTTCACGGACACTTTTTCAACATTCTGATCCAACATGTACTCGAGAATTATTACACGTTAGAATTATAGCCGGAATCGAATATGCAAATGGTAGAAATTTCGTTTCACTTTCTTGGCCTCTGCGTATCCTGTTTGTTCTCTCCGTCTCGCGATACTCTTATACGATCCGATTTGTAGACACGTCATTCCCGATCGACGAACAAATTCGCGTATCCTATGTTTCTGATTACAAAAGGGAGGACGAAGCTAGAGGTGTGTCTATCTTTGAAGAGAACGCGCGAAGATAAAGAAGCGATAAATTCACGTATCGCGATCTCGTCGGCATTAACGATACGAGTTACACGAGTCGTCCAAGTAGATACTGTCGTTGTTTGGTAGTCGTCTAGATTACCCAAGTGAAAATCGTTACAGCTACTTGAAAACACCGATTACAAGCCAGTGTCACGGGACGAGAAGATATTTTCCAGCCGGTATCAAGATCGCGAGCTTCCATCGACGACGATTCTGGATGCCAAGACGAACTCGGACGAACAACGTTACTCGCTGATTTCGGTTCGCGCCTAACGATTCAGATAGCTGGAATTTTCACTCGAGGATACGAGGGAGGCGAAAATAAAGAAATTCACGATTCGAAAGCGACATTGACAAAAATTCCAGGCTTATCTTCATCGATGGGATCGAAATTAGTTAGCCGGCGATCGGACCGTGCGACTGGCGAACGACCGCTCGAGGTGAACCGAGTAAAAACCGGAAATTATGCTCGCAATTAGAGGGAATACCCGGGTGCAGTGGCGCGCCTAAGCCACCGATAAAATAATCACGCTTAATACGCTCGTTTATTTTTTGCTCGCGCGCGACCGTTTAAATTACGAGCAGTTAGACCAGTCGTTGTCAACGATCGATAAAACGAATCGCGCCATCGACCCCTCTCGCGCTGAATAAAAATCCTCCAATTGTCGATCGTCGAATATTTCGTCAAAATAGCACGAAACAAGAGAGAGAGAGAGAGAGAGAGAGAGAGAGAGAAGATCAACGACACAAGTATCGAGTTCTCTAGCTGAATTTCTATCGACGCATCGTTCGGTTTACAGGTAGCAGTCGGATTTTCAACGCGATACTTGGAGTGTTTTATTAACTGGTCTCCGAACGAAGAAAAGCTAATTCGAGGGAAAGATCGGTCGGATAAAAAATGAATTTTACGAGCGTGCAACGGGATCCCATCGGTCTCTAAAACCAGAAACCACTTAATAACTTCATAGAAACTCGTCGGTCCTCTAAAACCGCGATACGATGTGAAATAAAAATAGGATTTACTAATTACCAGGCTGGAAACGGCCGCACGAATCCGACCGTATCCGAAAATTAAGGACTCTGCTTGGAGTTCGTGTTAGCGCCGGCTCGGGTTTGCTCGCAGTGGCAAAAATTCCGGCCTTATCTCGACCGATGAAGTCGAAATTAGTAGCTGGCTACCGTACACGGCCCCTCGCGGCCACGACACGCTGGTGGTGGTGAAAATCGGTGATGACACGACGCGCCGATGCCTGGTAGCGTCGAGAAAGGGATGGCCGTGGTCTGGTGGCCGATGGTGGTGTTGGTGGCGAGCGTAGTCACAGGTCGAGAATGTGTGGCGTCGGTGAACGTGACAATATTAATAGCCGGTATGCCAATAGCAGCCGCGCTGCTCGTGGTAACATCAATGGCGAAGTTCCGGTAATAGCGATCGTTCCGCGTAGAAGCGGCTCCGCGAATTAATCGTCGTTGAAAAAATTTCGCCACGAGCTCTTTCATAGTAATCACGGTTTCTAGTTGGAACGAAACGCGAGGTTCCCGTTGAAAAGTCGAAAAATCATGATCAGCGTGTGCGATGGAAACAAAATCTTATTTTCATAAATTTACATATCGCGAAGAGAGAGAAATTTTTCAAAGGGAAACAAAGTTTGTAATCGTCCGTGCGTTTTTATTTATAAAGTTAACGAACATGGCTTCTGTGTGACTCGAGTAACGCTACAACAACAACAACAACAACAACAACAAACAACAACGACTCGTAATTTCGCTAAAGAGAAGATGCGCCTCTACTCGATCGTCAGAGGGGGAAAATTGCTGAACGGAGTACCATCGTTTCCACGGTTTTCGAAATTTCGCCAATGCAGAACCCGTAAATCGCCGGGGACGCGAGTCCTCCGGCGCGCAAACACGGGGACAATGCATCGGACAGCGGAGCAACAACGGCAAACCGCATTGTTAATAGCGCGGTAATAACAGTTACAGGCGATGTCAGCGGCGATCGGCCGCAGCGGTGGTTGTAATCTGGCTGGTAATGGCGCTGAGCGAACCCACACAAATTTACCCCCTACGACGTACACAGTGGCCGTGAGAGAGTGGCGAGCGCGCGAGCGCAACGGCGGACATCCGTAAGTGTTGGATTCTCGGCCGTTGTTAAGTAAATTGGGTCCCAACCGGTTTCTTATTTCGTGGCCACTGTCTTACTCTCCACGCTCGGGCGTAAGGCGAGCGCTCACCAGCAAGAACCACTCGGGTCCCGATCGGTCGCTTCCCTTCTTCGGGCTCGTTCCCCGGACCGTTCAGGGCCGTACGATAGCTCCCTGATAGCCACCGTGACTCTTCACTCTTCGTTCGAGTATCGTTCGTTGGAAAGAAATTTCAATTTGTAGGATATAATTAAGACGATAGAATTAATATAGAAATCGTATTTCTATGCCAGGAACCAAGTCAGGGATGAACTATGTTAGTAACGAAGAGTCAGCGTTCGTTTCGCTACGAACGTCTGTACGTGTTTCGGAATTGTGAGAGAACAAGCCGGACAATCTGACGGAAATCGATAGTCGTAGTATCGACCAAAGTCTTGCCTGTTACGCGAGCAAAAATAATAGGTAAAGGCTCGATTAATTGAATTATGTGGCGAGTTAAGTAAGTTCAACCTAAGTAAGATTTTATTGAAATAAAAAAAAAAAGACGACGATATGGAGACAAACGAGACGGATCGAAGATACTCGGTACCATCGATAGAATCGAAGAAACGATCGCGTTACGTCTTAATTTACCTACAAATCCTGCGACATCGAGCGTCCAAGAGACTCGGCTAACGATGCACGTTACGTTTCTTTTATGCGCTCCCGTTTGAGGAGAGGTTTAAGCTGCCGGAACAAAATGGAAACATCGTCGAGCCAAGCGAGATACGTAGTCCCCGTGAAATCTCCGTTTGCCCGGAAGCGTATCGATCATAACAGTCCCACAGGACGGAGGCGGCCTGGTGGTATCAGCGAAATGCATCGTTGATATCTTACTTAATAACGCGAACCTTTCACCGGTGCTTCGAGTCAAACGTGAACACCGTGACCACGTACGAGCACACCGGTCGTTTGCCATTCGTAGAAGCTAGCGCGAAAACTCGTTAATTGTTCGTGGTTCGTTAACTCGTCCACAGGAAAGGTCCCACTCTGGAGAGTGCGCGAGTATCATGCTAATGGCGGTACTCGACCGGTCTCAAGAGGGATGGACCGGGGAAAAAACGTCACCGACAACAGAACAACGCACCGTACAAGTGCCTTTGAATATGGCGTGCGATACTCGTTTCGCCTAGGTTCTTGGGATGCAACGCTTCTTCAAGCGGAAATAAATTAAAGTTACTTTCAGTTATCGTAAAAACTGTTGCGGGATACAGTCGCTGTTGTATCTACCTGGAATTGAAACGCCATCCGTCCATCCAACGGGGGTGATCCGTGAAAGGGTAGTTTGATCGACCATCAAATTATTAACGTTATCGAGAGTATAGCGTAGAAAACGCAGCAGCTGGTCCGCGCGAAATATGCACGCACGACATAAATTTTTAGAGAATCGACGGAATTGCGACTGTTGCTCGAAAAAGTTGTCCAAACCTTTTTAAGGAATTGTAAGAAAAAATTCTAGCGAAAAGCAAATCACAGTGCCTGTTAATTGGATAGGTACGTTCGACGTACCGTTCGAAGATAAAGTAAAACGTGCGAAAAAGTCTGGCCTCTGGAAGTCGCGCACAGGTCGTGCACGAACGCTGAAAACGGAACGCGTGCACACGTGTTTCGTGGAACACGGCTGTCGCGGGCCAGCTTTTGTATGTGCGTGTGTCCAGAAGTATGTGCCGCGAGGTGGGTCGCCGCCTTTTGTTTTAGCATGGGCAACTAAGGGAGCCCTCTCTCGAGTGGGTTACCACGAGATCTCGCCAGCTGATATCCCCGGTTTTTTGTCAATTTATAAGGATTTATACCAGCGAACCGCGGATACGCTGCCTCCCCCTTGGCCCTTCCGACCCTCCCTCGCCGTGGACGCGAAACCAACGTTTCACCAAGGGGTGGTCCTCGTGGCCCAGGATCGACGAGCCTGCCCGAGAAAGGGAGAATAAAGCTTCGTCGAGACAAGCTTGCCGGGAAGGAGGGGGAGGAGGAGGGGCAGGGAGGAAGGGGGAAGCAGAGGATCCTGGAAGACGGTCCGACAAAAGGAAACCGACGCACCGTTGTTCCTCGAGCTGCGAGGTTTTCGGGTTTTCAGTAAGCAGGAGAGGGTTTCGAAGTATCCTCGAACGCCAATTAAACGTGCAAGTTTCAATCGGTAGGAAACGAACGACACGACGTTGTTACGATTTTCGCAGCTTCGCGCCTCTAATAGCGAAATCGCTCGTCTTTGTCCGTCGCGTCGTGAAAGATACAACTCGATTTCACCGAGTTGATCGGCACGACGGTTGCAAGGATCGCAACCGCGTCGTTGTACGCTTACGCTCGTAAAGCGATCAGCCTCGTACGATACCTCGGTGAACGCAACAGCTTGCAAAGCGTAGAGAACTAGAGAGACGAGTTATACCATCGGGGGAAATCCAATTCGCCGTACTATTACGCGACGATTAATTACCCGTAGGTCTTCTGGCGCGAGGGAGAGGGGTGGGGATAGCTCGCGAGGTAAGATTAATTCGAAGACGAAATCGGAGCGAAGCACGAGTAAATAGAGGCGATTGCGCGGCCGGTTGGTCGAAGCGTGACGCGGAGATTCGCGAAACGAGTGGACCGGGACCGGGGGTTGACAATTAAGCAATTATCTTCGTCGGTGTCTTCCTCGTCGGGCCATTTCTCTCGGCCCATCCCCCTTGATCGTCGCAGCCAACGGACAAGGACGACGCGGCAAAGAGGGAAAGTGTCGGGCCGAACGGAAGAAAGAGGAAAGGCGAGTTCGAGGTGCAAAAGGGTAAAAACGAGCGAACGAACCGCTTCGTGGATCGAATAAAGAGGAAGAAGGTGAAAGAGCGAGGCGGACGAGGCAAAGGGGGAGGGACCGTATCTTAATGATATTGTAGCCGGCGTGCACACGCGCAGGCTTCCTCTAATTGCGCCACTGAAGCGGCCATGTTACCCAGCCGGGGGTGCAACGGAGAGGGAAGATTCTCCGTGAGGACCGCGTACAGTGTACGTGTCTGCGTGCGAGCTTGTGCGCGGCGCACACGAGGAAACCTTCGCGAATACACGCTGCTCGTACGGGCGCAACGTGCACGCGCGTCGAAGAAGGACAGAGCGTCGCAGAAAAGCCATGCGTGCAGGAGGAGGAGGAGGAGGAGGAGGAGGAGGAGGAGAAGGTGGTGGTAGAATAGGGGGTGTAGATTAAACGAGGACGCGAACAACGAGAGGGGTGAGGGAAGAGGGGCGACGGAGGGAAAAAGAAGGGGAAGCAGGACAGAGGCAAATAGAAGATGTTCCCGCGAAGAGAAGGACGGCTGACGGTGAAAAGGAAACGCCGATGCACCTAGCGAGGGGCGACAGAGAGCGAGAGGAACGGAGGAAAGTTGTACGAACAGGGGACGCGGAACGCGAAGGAGGAGGAACGAAGGGGAAGAGAGGAAGGAGGGAGAGAGAAAAAAGACGCGAACGTGTGCGAGCAGGAAAGAGAAAGGAAGGGGTGGGAGATCGCGGCGAAAGAGAGGGGATCTTGGAGGTAAAAAGCTGGAAATGCAGCATGGCGGTTGGGAATCGGTAGCAATTATTACGAAACGACGACAGTTGAATGCGAATACTCGTTGGGAGGAAGGGGACGAGGAATTTCGGGCCACCGAGTTGGACGCGGGTGGTGAAACGACGCGACGACACCTCGTGGAAAAGTCGATTAGACCTCGTCGACGCTCTAATTGTCTCCACGGCCGGACCAGCAACTTTCCACGTCCTGTCCCGAACGTATTTTAATTTTTCGTTTCCCTTTGCTACGACGACCGCCGAAAGTGTAATTTGCGATGTAAATGGTTTTTGGACGAGCTGCGTTAATCCGCGACGACGATTCAAAAAACCAGCCACAAAGACACTCGGTGGCTTTTACAGGGTGGCATTTTACAGCGGTCGCCTTTTCACCGTACAAATGTTGCCTTTCGAAATAGGAGAGCAACTTAATCTCACATTAGCCCGACCATATCTCACGTTTAAGGCGAGTGCGCAAACGTGACTGCACTTCTGACATTTCGAATATCGTTGTATTTACCCGACACGTATCCCGCTACAAATACCCGTGCTTCAAACTTATCTACCGCGTGCCTATCTTGCTTGCCATTGCCTGGCCGCTCTCGCGTGGAAACAATGCAAAATAACGAGAATCTGTTCGTTCCTGCTCCTCGGCCGGCTACGCGTACCATTTATTTACAGCGAAGGGTTCGCGACGATACGAAGCAACCGCGTGAACGCGTCGCAGTGATCCGACGATGATTCAACGAAACGCTGTAAACACGGACGGCGGAAAACGAAGCGGTAAAGAATATCTCTGTCGGATCTCGATAGACAGATTTACGGTGCAACCGCTAATAACCGTACAAACTACGTCTTGCTATTTTCCTAATTCGAAGAGACGAGGAGACGGTACCGGGGAAAAATTTGTCGCGTAATAAACCAGAGAACGTACCACCGTTTGGCAGTTATCGCAATTGCTTCACGGTGCTTATCGTAACGTTAACTGTTCGAAGCTGCAGTCCGCTTGAATTTCGCAACGTTACCAACGACCTGGCCGAGTTTGCAACGGGGACGCGCTAAGATAACAGGATTGTTCGGACGCGTTGCTACTTTGGAACATTTGCGCATTGCCGGTTAATTGTGCCATCGAGAATAGTAACTTCGTGTTTGGCCGGAAACACGGATAGATATGACGTCAGGAGTGTAATATAATTGTACGACGCGACGCTATGCAAATCGACGCGTCGATTATGCAATTGTCCGACAAATTACGACCGACCAGAGAAAGATCCCTCCGTATTCGTACTTTCGTCACTTTCCGTTCGATCGCTTACGCTGGAGGAAAAGCGCGTTTCGACGATCAGAGATTTCAATTTCCGTTAATTTACGGCGCCGTCACGGTGTTTGTACGAAGAAGTGGCTGAAACGCTATACAACGCTCTATGGGGGCAAGTGAATTACGACAAAAACGCGTATCACAGCACGAGATTGCGATGGAAGGTGGAAAAGCACGCGCCATGAGCGATCGCGAGGACGGCTCGTGGGGTGGCCGACGTTTCAGGGGATGCGAGTTAAAATGGGTGGGTTGTTCGGGCAAGCAACCACTTTGGCGCACGCGTAACCGCTGCCAGTCAATATTAACCGACGAGTCAGCCTCGAGACTTCGGTGTCACTGACGCAAAAATTGGCCGCACCGAGGCAAACGTTCCAACCCTGACGACGAAACTGCCCCACCGTCTTCAAATTAGCGATGCGCTCGCTTTACCATTACCGCCAACTTACATTACCGATAATACGTGCTGTTGTTAAAAAAGTTTATGAAATGAAAACAAAAACAAACACGAATACGACAGAGACACATACCGTAATTCGCGAGGATAAACGAAATGGTCGTCGAAACGATAACGTGAAAACTAAAGAAGAGATGTGTCTAAATATACGTGGTTGATCTCGTCTCTTGCATGGAAGCTTCAAAATCTCGAAAGAGATTTGTTCGGTGTACAACGATGGGACTTGCAAACCTAACGATTATTCGAAAATGACAAAACGCGTTACTCTGTAGTTGCAGTTTCGGTTTACCAAGTTTCCGCGTCAGTTTCGTTCTTTTTGTTTCGAGAAAAAAATAAAAAATATTGTCAGCGAAACATCTTGAACTAACCACTAAACCACTAGCGAAAGACGTAGCGTACGACTGTAACGATCAGCCACGAAGTTGATCCAAATCAAAGTGGTATAACGAACGAGAATCGAAATAAACGTCGATGTTGCTCCCACCGGAAACACCTGTACGCTTTTAGCATTTAGTCGTTGTATCAAGAGCGAAGACAAAGATATTCGACGATCATCGATCGAACGGATTCGGCGGTCGACGTGTGAAAACTATTTAGAGAACAGTACTGATTCGCCGCGAGAAGAGACATTTTTCGATTTAGCAATTTTCGTTGAGCGAAAGGTGGCAGGAAATTCGTCGGAGAAGTGGAAGAGATCGAACAAGCCACGAACAAGCTTGGCTAGGGGCAGCGAAGGAGGTGTTTGGGCGCGATGTCGCAAATAATTGGTCAATAATACCCTTGCGGGTGGCGAAAAGCAGGCTGGTCGGGGACAAAACGTCGTCGTCGGGGCGTTATCGTGTACAGTGTAGCCGTGTGTTCAACGAATACCAGCCCCTTCCTCCGGTCGGGCCCCTACCCGGAGGCAGCGCTGACAACTTCTCATTGTCCGGGATTCAGCTTGACGTCGCGGGGACGTGCTCATTGTTAATTAAACTACGCGTCGCCGCGCCATTGCCGCAGAACTCTCGCCGTGTTACTCGCCCGATAACTGTGGGCCTGCGGCTGTCTCTCGCGCGCGCGTATCGAACCGAGCGAGTAGCATTTTCTCCTCGCAGCGTTTTACCCTGCCGCGCTGCCCCCGCTCAAGCCAGACACGTTTCATCGAGCTGTCGCTAATAACGCGCCGGTTTAATTACCACGGCGAATTAACAGCCGTGCCGATGGTACGCGACCGTTCGATGGCCACCTTCGCGATCCGCCTTCTCTTTGGCTTTCGCGTGCATCATCGTCGCAAAGAATTTTTCTTTTTTTTTTTTTTCGTGAGAAAGTCGTTTCCCTTGGACACCGAAGTTCCGAATTTACGTTTAGAAAAGTTTCAACGGAAGACGTAGAACGCTCACCGGCCGACTCGCAGGCCACGCCGATCAACTTTGTAAAACGAAAAATCGACAAGGCGATCCGTTCGACAAATATCGTCGCGATACGTAGACTTACGGAAGGAGATCTAACGTGGCGATCAACTCGGTCGAAAACAAAGAGCGTAGCTGATCGGTTCGATCTTTGAAGAAAGATTTTCGCATGTTCCAACGGGAGTCGCGGTATCCAGTCATTCGTCGTAACGGATAACGATTGAGATCTCCTGAAAATATTTCTACGGCATCGTGCGCGAAAAGAACGCAACGTCCTAGAGACATCGAACAGAAATATATCGCCACGGAATAACGTCCTCAAAGTCGAATCCCTGGCCGACTCGTCGAAGACGAAGAGGATCTTCGGTGCGCTTAACACGAGATCGCATATTACGTACGATGGCCGTCCTAATTCTCACGATCGGGCGTCCCGATGCTCCTTAAGCGGGCCATAAAACGCAGGAAATTACCGGGTAGCAACGTCGTGACGTTCTTGCCGATACGAACCTTATCGTACGTAAGCGGCATCGCTTCGTGCTCGGTGGATCGCAAAAGGGTGGCGACGGGAAGGCGGGGGTGGAGGGCAAAAGGCGCGAGATAGAGGGTAGTTTCTACGGAGGCTTTCAACGAACCATCTCACGTGCGACGATTCTCTATTGTGTGTGGCGGCCGAAGCGACTTTTTCTGCCGGCGGAATCGTTCGACTCCTAATTTCGGAGTCAGGCGATGGGAGAAGAAGCATCGCGCGGTATGAAGTGGATATAAAAGGGACGGAATAAACTCCGTTCTCGCCCGAGGAATTCCGGACTCGGTTTTTCCATCGAGGCCGAGTCTTTTTCGAAACTGTTCGCACCAAGGTTGACGGTATCGCCGCGACGAACTGACGTCTAGAAGTTTACGAGTCGTTTTTGCGGAAGCTGCGTTTCCGCGAGTTTCTTCGTCCCGTTGGAATTTCATCGTGCCGATTTTCACCTTCGATTCTAAACTGGAGAAGAAAAGTACTGTTCGCTCGATCTATTGGCCGGACGAAGAAGAAGAGATTCCGAAAGACGGCAAAGTCGTAGGAGAAAGAACCGGTGGCTCGAGCCACGAAGCTCCCGTTCGTAGAAACGGCGGCTAGGCAGCCGAAGCGGAACGTTCGAAGAATCCGGATCTGCGACATTCGTGCAAATTAGCAGCGACCGGTGACAGTATCCATGATCACCGTGACACCGAGTAACCACTCGTCGCTCCATACATTCCTATCTACGATCCCCGTGGCCGGCCGTGACAGCCACGCGGAGATGTCTGTCCCGCGCGCCGTGATCTTTCGTCGTCCAAAGAATCCTCTCTTCGAGCGGTAGCAATATCAGCAACAAACACCGACCTCGAACAGAGTCGTATACGTTCTGTTAGGCGGAGGAGGGCATAAAACGAGAGGTCGCTAGCTCGTAGTCGTGGCTTGTGGCTGTTGCCGGCGCACCATTCTTCCAGCTTCTTCTCTCGCGTCGCCTTTTGTCTCCCTTCTCTGGCGTTGGCTGGCAGCCTCGTTCGTCCGTATTCTCGTCTCGTTCCGTTACCGTGTCGTTTCCTCGTCGTTCGCACGGATCTCTCGGTATCCCTTTCTTCGTCTGTTCTTCGTCACGACTCGGCCGTGCTTGCCTCCTTCTCTTTCCTTTTCGTCGACCGCGTCTGCGGGGACGATAGTCGAGAGCAGAGGCAGTAGAGAGTAGCTACGAGCTCTCTGGAGCCCCGACAATACCCAGGAAATTACATAACTGTTGGAAATATCAACCAATACCAGTGCTCTGGCATAGCCGCGAGAGCCGGCGGCGGCGGCGGCGGCGGCGGCGGTAGCGGCGGCGTCGGTGGTGTCGGTGCCAACCCCTCCGTGCCATTATTATAACTGGGTAGGTGGCGTATTATACGCGGCCGTCGGGGGAACTCAGGCGGGCGAACGAGATAGCACCGTGCCTGGAGAATGAAACGAGAAATTGAGTTGTGCTGAAACGGGGAAAGGGGCTGCACGCCGCGGAAGGGGCGCGCCGGAGACGCGGCCGACCGCCTCGACGACCGGCGTCGCGATGGACGCGAACCTCGACCGGGTCCAAACAAATTCTACTCCTTTTCCACGCTGTTTCGTTCCTTAAGGAAATTTCTTACGGCGATTCACGACGTAACATCGTTTTGCCGAGTTATTTTTCCAATTGATCTTCGTTGATTTCGCGTAACGACGGATTGAAAAGACCGTCCCTTTAAGATACGAAGAATCGCGTTTCGCTCGTACTTCAGGCATACGTTGCACGGCTGATTTTGCTGTAATTACTCGTCGATCGTGTAAAGAAAAGGGATGTTTGTACGAAATGGCGGATAGAAGAAGAAAATATCGACACCTTGAATCCATCGCTATTGCGGGGAGAAGCGCGACGAGAACGGGGAAAGATAGTGCTTCGGTGGCGCGTATACCGGTGGCAGCACGTCGACTGTCGAGTAATTCGCAAAAATTAATTACCAACTTGTTCCACGGAGACAAAGGAAAAAGGAGCTGCTTCGGGAATAGTCGCACAATGAAACGGGAACGCGAACGTTCCTCGAGAAAACCGGCGTACAATCGTGCGTTTCGTCGCGCGATTGTCGTTGGAATTTCTCGCCGCTTAATCGACTACCGTTAACGAACTTTACGATCCATAGAGCCGATACAATTCGCGTTATTAGACGAAACACGGTAGCCGTAAAAAGAAAATGATAAAATATTTATAGAAATAGAATAACGTCGACAAATTCCACGTGATAATTGTAAAGGATAAAACCAAAGGCGACAACGAAAGATTAAACAGCGCTTAAAGGAACGATAACGATAAGTGCGGGTAGATAGGGTGCCACTTGAAACAACGCTATAAACTCGATCAAGTTGATACTGTATGCATACCGATAACAGCAACCAACCCCCGGGACATTTCAATTCGTAGATACAGAAGGGTCCATAAAAACTGGTCGACGATATAAATAAGCGTTTAATGTTGCGCGTTCCTAAATTGAATCTCGGCCATCCAACGATCTGTGGACAAGATCCTTAGGGGTGAAATCTCCGGGAAACTATTGTCCAGCCTGGAAAGTACGCGGCGGTTCGCGCGCCAACAGCTACTCGTGACATATCTTTGTCAGCGTTTTATGCACCCCATAAAAGCCGGCATTACATACGAAAAGTCAAGCGGCACGACGATGGACCCCATACGTTCTCTGTTTGCCTATTATGTATGGTTTACCGTGGTTTAACCAGGGGAAATCTGGTAGCCAGAGAGGGAAATATGGGAGGGGGTGAGTCCCGCGAGACTTATGACTGTGATTAAGTGTGATGTATCGAGGAATGGATATCAAAAACTCGGGGCGAAATTCACCCTCGTGATTTCTGCGAGTTCCGCGTAGAATCGCGTCTACTCGCGACATTTTTCTCACGGTGCGCGCAACGGTTGGATATGTGTCGTCGATGCACGAGATTCGAATATCCGACGATCCGACTTTTTCGGCAATTTTCGATCCAGGCAATTTCCTCGAAAACGTGGAAGCGGATCGAACGACGATTTAAGTTATTTGGATCGGAAATGTGTTGGCCCGTGACGATAATCGGTCGCACTTACGTTCGACGATCGAAACTATTGAAATTATATTCGCAGAAACCGTTTGGAAACGTCGCCTGCGCCAGTTTCTATCCTCGTTTGAGTAATAGATCGCGGCTGTCCGACCGCTGCTGGTCGAAGCTCGTTCGCGAACGAGACGTCCCCGCTAAACGCTTTCTTATCGCTAGGCGACTGAAAAAGCGCATACGTCAAGGAACGTGACATTTAAACGCGCAACAGCTAATGAGGAATACTCGCGGCGAGGCGGAAATGAGCTGCGAACGTATCTGCTCGATGGCCGCGAGCCGGCATTATGCGTGCTTTTATTCATTAAGGAACAATCGACCGGCGGACAATTGTTATAAAAACTTCAGCAGGCAACAGGGAAATTCAGGCTCGCGACGTTATTCAATGGTGCGTTATTTAGAAACGATCCTTCCTTCGTTTCTGACGACAGTCGTCGCTGCGCGATTATAAAAAGCCTCGTGACATTTTCGTTTGAAAACCGAGCGCGATATCTGTTACCTAAATGTCAACCGTGTTCGTGGAGACGCGAGCAAAGTGAAAAATTAATTTCTAAAATTACACGTTGGTTGAACGTAATCGAAGAAAGCGATAGCGCGACGCGACGTATCGTCAACGAGAGACAAAGAAGAGGGTAGAAACAGCAGCAGCGGCGGCAGCAGCCGATACGAGGAGGAACGATAAAGTGGCCGAAGGCAAAAGACACGGCGTAATGTCCCGCAGAAAGCGAACATTGTGTCGCGTAGCGAAAGGGGTAATTCCGTAGTAGGAAGCCTTATTGGAAAAGAGCAGATAAGGGGGGTTGGCAACGGAGAAGGAAGGTTTGAGTGGCGCGAGTAGGTGTGAATGGGGGTGCAAACGCGTCGTTGTCGGTGAACACACGAACGAGTGCGGCGGATGCACGCGTGTGTGGGTGGCGATGGGGGTGACGTCGGGGACGGGTGGCGAACAGGGGTGAGGCAGAGGGGTGAGCGGCAGCGTTGAACGGAAATTAAATATGCCTCACTCGATAAGTCAGAGTACCATAGGAGGGCTCCGTATCAACGCCGGGAGATGAGCTATTGTGCTATTTTCGAGCGAAATCTCGGCGAGGCCATCCCCTCGAGTTCTGTCTCTCTGTGTAAAACGCTTTTCGCTTATTCCGTCGCAGAAGCGAACGGATATCGGCATGGTCGCTGCTTCCAAACGCGGCATTCGACGAATATTCCTTTTATTTTTTCTCTGTATCCTCTTTTCTTTTTTTCTTTTCTTGTTGTTGTTGTTTTTTTTCCTGTTTCCTTTTTGCCGAGTTTGTTTAGAGAGAAAGAGATCGAGGGATGGACGTACCGCGAATTTCCGGCAAGAAGGCGAGGATCGATATAGACTGGCGAGAATCTTTTTCTCCTTTCGCGCTTCTGTCGATAGTTGTTACATCTTCCTTCTCCTCTTTCTTTTCTTTTCTTCTTTTTTTCTTTTTTTTTTTTTTTTTTTTTTTTTTTTTTTTTTTTTTTTTTTTTTTTTTTTTTTTTTTTTTTTTTTTTTTTTTTTTTTTTTTTTTTTTTTTTTTTTTTTTTTTTTTTTTTTTTTTTTTTTTTTTAGTTTCAGTTTTAATTAACGAAGACGAAGGGGAAAGAATATCGGCGATTTATTGGACGATCGTTTTATTCGCACGAAATAACGAGAGGAAGAAAGAAGTTAATTTAACCGGACGGTAAAAGCCGGCGATGCGAGCGGAATAATTATATCAGATTTATTATCAAACTCGGTACAACCGCGCGAACCCTTAGATAATAGGCTTTTTACGACTCGGTCGCGCGAACTACCCGATTCGAAAGTTACGATACTGTAAAGCTCTCTTTACGAGGCCATTACCGGGAGCTGTTACTCATATTTTTTCCTCAAACGAGTCGAGAGACACTTCCAGCGATATCGTCGCGGAATGACCAAAATTCCTGATTTAACCAGAATTAAATATTAATTCCGCCTATTGTTTTTCCAACGACGTAAAAAAAAATATTTCCATCTTTTCCCACCCTTCGCCTCTCTTCGGATACCGATCGAACCTACGTCGTGAAAATAATTCACGAAACAATGATATAAAAAGAGCTTATCGTTCTTAGGGATTGCTTTGCGTCCGATGGAATAGCAGCCTGTTCGAATCGCAGCGGACCGCCGAAACGAAGGAAACGACGCTCACGAGAACGATTTCGCATAAACGACGTTGCCGCCACTACGACGAAATCGTTCGCGCACCGGCACGCTTTCCAATATATACTTACGTCCACTGGGGAGCTGCAGAATCGATGCTCTCGAGAGATCATAACCGTGACTGGAGTGGCCATTCACGCTGAAAAACTTTCCTGAATGAATTCGTCCCGTGAAATGCCGGACAAAGCCTCGTTCCGACCGACATTTTCGTCTCGCGATGATTTTCCAAAATCTCTAGCCGCTGAAAGGAACTGGCATTCACGCTAGAAGGGGCATCGTGTTGTTGCTCGTTCTTGCGGCGGCGGTTAATGAAGTCATCGTTGAAAGGCGACGAGAAGATAGCCTGTCATAGCTATTCGATATACTCTGTGACGCTGTGTCGACTCTTTCTTCTCGAAGAAGGAAACTTCGCGAACGAGTCCCTCGCTGGCGGACGGACTCGCAGAAATTTTTACCAAACGGCCTCTCACGTTGGTGCAACGTATTTGTCGAGGAACATGAGAGAAGAGGTTCGCTCGAAGGTACATTGATGATCCTCGAAGTATAAAAGATGTCGAAGTACAAAGGAAAGATTTGGCATGTTGACGCTATTAATTTTCCCGATTTAGCCTGACAAAGCAATTAGTCTTCTCGAGAAAATCTGCTCGACGTTCGCAAAGAACCGTGTTCTTAAAAATCCTTAGTCATCTTGCATCCAAGTGTCCCTAACCGTATTATCTAGAAAGGTTTAACCCTTTGTAAATTTTCTCCAAACGTTTCGCTGAACAGCAACGCTATAAAAAAAAAAAAAAAAAAAAAAAAAAAAAAAAAAAAAAAAAAAAAAAAAAAAAAAAAAAAAAAAAAAAAAAAAAAAAAATCTTGGAAATAGAGTTCGGTAGCGCAGCGAAGCGAGGCTAATCGGGATGGAAAAATCACCGGCCGAGCGAACCGTAGAACTTTTTCCCCTGGAAATATTACCGAAACATTACCCGAGGACGGTGCCCATAATGCGGTCATTAGGATCGAAGTCGTGACAGACACTCGATCGGGTCGAAGGCGACGGAAGGTCGAGGAAGCGAAAAATGAAACAGCCTCACGGGCCAGTGAGCCGGAGCTCTCTTTCTGGCCGTTTATAAATCCGACATAATGCGACCCGAACGAGATTATTTCACGATTTATCACCTCGGGTTCGCTGAATGCGTAGGGTGGTCTATTAGGTATCGGGAGGGTGGCCGGCAAGATGGCGGCCGAAGCTGGCGAACAATTGCGTTTCGGTCCGATGACAAATGACGCGGGAACCGTCTGCCGTCTCTCTGACTTACGACTTTTCCTTTGTTCGCGACTCGGAGCCGATACCACGAAACCGACTCAGGTGTTTTCTTCGGAGCTGAATTTTTCACGGGCCGTGATTCTAAACTCTGTAAATTCCTGTGGCGCCTCCGTTCTTTCCATCCATTCGCTCGAAATTTATAATAAATTTATTTTTAAGTAACATTCTTAATCTCCCCTACAAATCTTAAGGTTCTTTTCTCCGCGCGAATGAAGACTCGACAATTTGTTAACAGCGTTCTTCTATAAAATCCTGTGTATAACGATTTTGTTAACCGAACTCGATTCGTTCGCCTGTTTGCTTAATGCTCGATCGCCACTGTTTCGCGAAAGCGACGATCGCAACGATACGAGACGCAATAGCGTCGATGAATGATCGATGAATAATCGATGAATAATCGACGATTCGTTAATTTCGATCGTACAAAATATTTTTCACGGCAACGATGATAAAGTCGGTTATCGAGGTTAATTAGGATTCCGCTTATAGTTACTTAGTTTCGAGCAAAAAATATCAACTACGCGATAATAAACAGCGTCGAAGAATAGAGGAAATAGCGACCTACCTTTCTATTTTGCATCCATCGACCATGCATTTTTAATAGAAGCTGGTAAACCAAGAACCGTGACGGTAAAATACCAGTTTGTTATAATCGTAAATTATGGGCATTCATCGAGGAAATTGAAGACATCGATGGAAATATTAACATAGTGGAGCGAGCGATCGAAACGTAATACTTCCGGCGATTGTAAACCGATTATCGAATCGATTAGAATGACGGTATAACGAAAATAATTGGAATACAATCACTTAACCGCGAACGGAGGGTCAATGCCTCGGAACAATCGGGGCAGGCATTGACACTGATGATAATATGTCAATGGTCAAAAGGACGCGTCTGGAAATCGTATATCGTCGTTCGCGTCATAATTAAGTCGAATGTTAAATGAAATTAATCGAAACGAAACTATCAGCTAGGTCATTTCGTAAACATCGCGATATTTCTGGAATTTTCCTGAATCGTAGACGAGTAAAATTCGTTACTACGCGGATTACGTATCGTAGATGGAGGAAGATTCGTTGGAAACATAGACGTGAAAGTGTACTCGTAACGTATAAAACATATAACGTATAAAAATAAGCAGAAAAACAGACGAACGAAATAGATAGAACGACGATGAGAAATAAAAACGGCGAAGAGGTTAATACGATATCGTTCGCCATGGTAGAAACGTAAAGGAGAATCGTGTCCGACCAACATCCCCGAAGTACGCTCCTAATCATGGTCGCAGAAAAAACCATCCCGAATCGAATTTGCCGTGGTTGTGTCGACAGTGGTCGCACGATCGCGCGGCAAGATGGACGAGCTCGCCTCGTTCTTGTACTTGCCTTCATCCCTCCGTTGAAAGGAAGCAACGATCGAGCCAGGAGGAACGGAGAAAGAACGAAGAAAGGCAGGACGGGGAGCAAGGGGAGCAGAGAATGGGAGGATAGAACAAACAGTGGGCGAAAAAAGGAAGATTACGAGGAAGATGGAAGGGGATAGACGATATCGTGTGGCGTTCGCTCGAAACGAGAGCTGCCAACGAGTGAACACGAGCCAGGTGCAAAGTGACTCTGGTAGAGTTCTCTGAAGACGGAGGAAGAGCGTTATCCCGCGAGGCTGGCCCGAGCAGGAAGGAGAGAGCGGCCAACAGAGTCCTCGTATGTCGGCCACAAGTTTCTCGGAACACAATCGCATATAATACATATGCAATAGTCCTGGCTGGAGTCCGCTGCCAGTCCGGCCGAGTCCTGAACGGGTGTCCAGAATAGACACCGAAGCTGGACATCGTTGGATCGTGCAACATGGCCGCCGTGAGGCGAGCCCCGCTCGATAATTGAAGGGCAGCCCCCCGAATCCCTTTCCACCTCCTTGTTCCGGCACCGTTCTCTTTTTGTTCGCCGTGCAACGCGCCGTTCTCTCTCTCTCTCTCTCTCTCTCTCTCTCTCTCTCTCTCCCTCTCTCTCTCTCTCTCTCTCGGTCCGCGATCGCTTGCTAACCGTACCGCAGAGTTATGAGTCGCGGGGATAATGTCGCTTGTTATTAAGACCCCTATCGACGTTTCCTAATCTACGGTTAGCCGGACCACCTTAGACATCGGGGGCTAATTAAGATCGTCGGACCTTGACGGGACGTTGCGCTCTAATTGAACTCACGGAATCCCTCGACGTTCCGTGAACTCGTCTTGGCGTTAAACCGGTCAGCTTAGAACTTACTCCTAGCCGATCGTTGGTCGTTTTTTTCTTGGAAATTGCTCGTATAGTTAGACGCAAGGGCGATTATCTGCCGTTGCTCTCTATGCGCTCGAAGATGAACGAAAAAGCGAAAGAAGTAGGGAGGGGGTCAGGCAACGACGGTCCCAGCGAGACCCACTTAACAAACTACGCTTAGTCATCGATCGAATCTCGATGGTAATACCGATTTTCTCGCGCACACGCCGCCTGCGAGAACGACGGGGGACGTCAGGAAACCCGGTCGGCTCGGTTATCTCCCGACTTATCGTCAGATACAATAATGGCCCGGGAAAATGTCCCCGACACACAATAATGGCCTGTTAAAAGACCCACTTTCTCTCTCCCTCCGCGTGTGTACCTTGCGCTCTATCCGCCGCTGCCTCCCCCCCCCCTCCCCGGTTCTTCTTCTGCTCCTTCTTCGCATCCCTTGCAACCTCCGGAGCAGTGGCGTAGCTCGGCCGGTAGCCAAAGAAGTTCGCGAAGCTTTGCGTTCGATCAACGGCGTTTGCCGTTTCACCGCCGTTCTCGAACACCGTCTACGTTGTTCCTACGAACAACGATTTTTATTAAAACGGTCGAGCTCTCGTCTCGAGTAAAGCGTACCACGTGAAACGACGCCAAACTACCTGCAGACCCGTCGGAGTCGATACAAGAACAAGCGACTTTCCAAGGACCGAGCCAATACGATTGTTCCCAGCGTACAAACATACGCCTACGAAACGGGCACTCGAATTTGTGTACTGAACGGATACGCCGATGCAGATATTACGCGCGCGTGCGTACACACGCACAAAGCTCTGCGAGACGCAGTTACACGCGCGCCAGAGAAAGAGAGAGGACGAAGAGGTGGGTAGAGCGAAGGGCTGCATCCTGTCGGGGGTTGATTCGTATTACTCGTGTTTGCCGAAGGGATTTTAGGCTTCCTCGAGCACGGTGGGGAAAAATAATTAAAAGCGTTTATCTTGCGTAATCCTGGCCACGGACGAACGATGGGACGCACGAGCGAGGGTAGGTGCCCCACGCACCTGTGATTTCTCGACCAAGCGTAACAGATCGTCGAGGAAATATAGTTCTCGACGGTGATTAAACGTGAATCGTCCACTAGTAATCGCAATGGTACGTCGAGATGTCTGGAATTTCGATTTAGCCACGTATTTCGACTCTTGGCGATATCTGTCTTTTGATCTCGCAATCGGAAAATCAGTTACTGCCTTGTTCTCTATCGTGACACGTTGTGGTGATTTGAAAAATATACGGTGAATTTTTTACAACAACGAGCACAAGAGAAGAATGTTTCGCGAAGAATCATTCTCAGCTCTGGATGATGAATTTTTGGTGAAAAATTTGCGCGACCGAAAAGATTCCGCTTTACGTAATTTTCCGGTAGGCGTATCGTAAAATATTCGAGTTTTCGGGTTTTCAAGGCCAACGAGCGAAACAATCGTTACGCCGATGTCACGGAATAGTCATACGCGAATTCGATCTAACGAGTTTAGTTCAAATTCAGGGTCGAACGATCGCCAAACACTTCCGCCGATGAATATTTATCAAATTTACCGATTGTTGTCTCGGCACGGACCGACCGACCCATTCGTTCCTTCTTTAACCGTGTAGCTGCAACTATGCATATGCATGCGGAGTCGCGCGTTGATTTAGAAAACAATATCCACGTTATTTGTCCCTTGGCGTAGAATCTCACTCGCGCATCAGACAGTTCACAGTTAAATAAATTCCTTCGCGTTGCATGCGATTTCCATCGATTCACCGGTGGAATTAACATTGGAAATTTCCATTGTTCCAAGCATCTCGCTCCGTCGTTTCTTTTATTCCTTCTTTTTCCGTCTTTTTTTCTTCTTCGACCGAAACCTTCCTCCTCTTTCGTCGTCTCCTTCTCGTTTTGCTTCTCGAATAGCATATAATTGTAGAGGGAAAAGAGGATTCGAAATTTGGGAGAAAATCGATAACGAAAACGAAGGTAGGTATTTTCGGACAAATGTAAACCGTCCGACTATCGACGGATAATATCGCTCGATCGATTACGAAATTTTATGGAATCGAATCGAACGTTATCGATCGTACGTTACTCGCCGGAATCTATAATTTGTAAAATTCGTCCGACTCGACGGAAATTTAAGATCCGAGATCTGAAAAGCTCCGCGATCGAGTAAGCTTACGCAAAGTACGTTGTAAACTTACTTTGCGTTCTCCGTTGAAAAAGGTAGAATGTTACATAGAGATTTAGGTGTCGATGCAGGATCGTTGATATCGATCGAGAAGACAAGAAAACGTTCGTAAATCTCTTTCGTCGTAAAAATAAAAGGAAATTCGTAAGGCAAAATTGTTGCATATTCAGGCCGAGCCGGGTCGAAAAGGGGCCGGGGCGTGTTACAAAATAAGGTCGTAAACGTCGACCAGGGCATTGAAAGGCCGAATCACGCGCACAATGTGGCACACGAGAGCCGTTTTGCCGTCTAAAATTGCGACTCGATTCTTCTATTTTACGAGGGCCGCGGCAGAGCCAGCCGGCGCTTAATTGGGCAATTACTATTCCGAAAATTGACAGCGCAGTCAACCGCTATTTAACCAGTGGCGTGTGTCAAAGAAAGAGTAAACACGTCCCGTGACCAAACACACCGGACGGCGAAATGGTACACGAGCCGCCACGTTGCCTCTCTTTTTCTCTCTCTTTCTCTCTTTCTCTCGGCTCTACAAATACAAATTTAACCCGCGGGCCCGCATTTTACGACCGAGACATAGTGCTCCAGCGAAATCTCTGTCTCGTCCTCTTCATCGTCGTTCGCGTATCCTACGTTCGGAGACAGCCCGTGCACGTATTTACGGTGTGCGAATCATGCTCGAAAGTATGGCCGAAGCACTTGCAAGCTCGTAGCGTTGTACCGGCTGAGCGGACAAAGCTGTGGCAACGTCTTTAAACCGAAACTTTTCCTCTTTTTTAGCATCGCTTAGCAAGGGCTATTTCCCGTTTGATCCGTTCGTTCCTGGATCCTCTCGATCGTTGCAGTAAATCTGTTCTTTTTTCTTTTTTTCTTCTTCTTTTCTTTTTGGAAAATTAAATAGACAATCAAGAACTTCGATGCTAGAATTTATAAAATTATAAAACTCTCGCAAAACGATCGGCGAAATTATTAAATGTCCAGAGAATTGGCTAATAGTCACTTGGACTTGTGACTAGCTCGTATCGCTTTTTGATACGTAAAATAATTTACGAGCAGCAATAATCGTCAGATCGGATAATCGACGAAGATGCAAAGCGATAAAGCGTTCGTGGAGACGATCGAATTCGTGTTAAAACCGTCGACTGGAGGATGAAAAGGTGCGAATAATCGATAGAAAATGTCGTACGAGCGGAACATATCGCGGCTTGCGAATAATTAATTTTATTAATTTGTTATCGATCCCGGCGTTAACGAGTAGCGAGACCACGAACCGCGTCGTTTAGATCGTAAATCCGAAACTGCGGCGATCGTTTCGACCCGATGAAATGAAACTTATCGCAATTTCAACGTCCCCTCCATAATGGACGACTTTCACTTTGCGTTGCCATTGACTATGACTACTTAACGTCACGCACCGGGCTACTGTAGAAAAAGTCCGTGTTAAAAAGACGTTAAAAAGGCGGCGATTCTTATTGGAACGTGATCGCGTTGCCGAAGCTACAGCTCGTTTCGAATCGATTGGTAGCTCAAGGTCACCAGGGAACGATCCCCCACCACCATCGTTTAACCCATAGAATCCTCGAATCTTTCAACGCCTTGCAACAGAACTACGACTCGCTACGTACAGGTAGCGGTAAACCGAGCGAAATTTTCTCGCGCTATAAATAAAATTTAGACGTTCGAGCTTGCTGCCTCCTTATTGCTGCAAATCCGTCGATCGTCGATCGACAACGAATCACGTCGTAGACGACGTAAGTTTCAGTCTTACGTTGATAAAACGCTAGCGAAAGTTTACCACGTTGCGCTACTTAACGCCTGAAGTATCGAAGTAGAGGGAAACTCGAAGCTTTTTTACTTGGAAAGTAGAGTAAGATTACCATAGAGAAATTGCGAAGGAAAAAATAGTTAAACGCAAGCTTTATCAACAACACCGCGGTGAATTGAACGCAAGGAACAGGATAAAGGGGTTGAGTGAACGAGATTGCCGGGGTTCATTGTTCCATTTAATTTCGTTGGCCCGGTGGAAGGGCTTAAAGTTTTGAAGCGTTAATCGGCAATTTCGCGGCCGGGAAAAATCTTGATGATGTTACGGTGAACTAATAACGTAAATACAGGTCGGATATATTCGAGGAAGGTAAAGTAAAGCCGCTTCAGCCTGGCGGACAGTTAATGGGACCACCCGTAGCCGTACTCTAATACCGCTACGATTAAACGCAGACAGGATATTAAACTACGCTCTATACATCGCGGTCGTAACACATTTTGACAATGCATCGTCAAGGCAATAAAGTAAAATCGTAAACCTCTTGCAACGTGGTTATCCACGACTACGAGCTCGAAACGGTGTCGTATAAGTGACACGCGACGTCATAACGATCCAAACTTTACAAACGATTCTTTCGCCTGTGTTTCGACTACGTTTAACGCGCGGCAATTTCGAACGTTACCTCTTTTTCGTTTTTAAATTACCTTCCAACTTCGACGTTCATCGACGTCTCGAAAATGTACGATGGAACCCCACTTTTGTACGAACACGTCGAGGGACGAGAGTAACCGTCGCTGTTCGCCAATACGTAAAATAGTAATTCGCGTCCGCATAAACGAATTCGACTAACTAAAACTTGGTACGAACGAACGAACGAACGAACGAACGAACGAACGAATGGCGTTCCACCGTAATTCTAGCGAGGCGAAAAAGTAATTGCAAAAGCGTGCAGCTCTAGCGAATAGAAACCCAAGTGGAAATCGGACAGGATTGGAGCGTGCAACGGTACAAGGCGAACGGGGTCGTTCCGTTTCTCAGCGGTGCAACTGAAATTCGAGTCGGCAGATCTAATGGTGGCAAAGGCGAGTCATCACGTACCTACGACGGAGAACGGGCTCAGCCACCAGGGGCCACCGTTACAGGGACACGAAAAAGAGAATGGAAATCACGAACAGCAGAAAGAACTCGTGTCGTGTTACCGCGGGCATTAGCTAACGCGCGTGTCATCGCGCCGCGAATCGAGCCGTAGACACGCGAGAATTCGCGGAAAGAAATCGTTCCCTGCACCCGTCACACGGCTAACGAGCTCGCCACGATCGTTGGCTCGCTGCTCGCACGACCTCTCGAAACTCTTTCTAACCGATCGTTCGAAGCTTCGAATCGGCTACAAAGTGGAATTAAGTTCCATTTCATCGTATTCCATCTTCGTTTCGAAGGATTTTCGCTCCTCCTGGTATTAGATTGTCCGAAACGCGTCTTTCCTTTACAACGACGCGAACTTTGTACGAACATGAAACCTAATCTGTCGAACGTTGTGATCTTTATCTTGATAGAACAAAATGTAACTCGATAAAATAATATAAGACGGAAAATATTGTGCATCCGTTATTTCCTTAGAAAACGAAAGAAACTTTTCGGACGACCTGATACTTGGAGATTCGACAAAGTTCGAATAATTGGAAATCTCCGATCTTTGGTTAAGACCGGGAGAAGAAAAATGATATAAATTGATCTTGGGCGCTACGGTTTATCTTTATTAAGATTATCGTCAAGATATCAAAAAGACACATAATGGCATAAGTAACGACGATCGTCTGGAAGCTGCACCGCACGGAGACGCCGCAACGAGCAGTCGTCGTGCGAAGCTATCGAACTATCGCCAACTTCCATAACACCTTGGAAATTCGCAAAAGTATTTCCTGGACAAACGCAAACGTTCCAAAGAAAGATATACTCGCGTCGTTTTGTAATAATACGTAACACGGAGAACGAGTCTACGTTTAATAGACCACGTTTAAA
The DNA here is from genome assembly GCA_014737525.1 of Bombus difficillimus. Lineage (NCBI taxonomy): Eukaryota > Metazoa > Arthropoda > Insecta > Hymenoptera > Apidae > Bombus > Bombus difficillimus. Next base: position 2,481,024 of record JACXIT010000136.1, on the reverse strand, counting down.
GATACGCAAAAGCGACATTGAATTGCACGAGAGAAGAAGAAAAAAAAAGAAAAGAAGGGAGCGACGAGGCAATTTATCAAGCCGCGAGTTAACACAATATCGCGTTAAGGAGGAGGAGCGAGCTAGGGAAACTCGGTTTCGAGATGGCTAGTCGTATTTTCGCGCCGGTTGATTCACGAGCCGCTTTAAAGCACTTTTCGTACATAAAGAGGGATATGCAAGACGTTTCGCGATACGACGAGGGTTCTTAAGATGAAATACCGTTATCAGGAAAGGCGCGGAGCCGTGGGAGCCTGACGGGGATGATCCGCGACCGCAAATCCGTTCGACGTAATTGTCTTCGGCCCTGACGAATACATTTCGCGGATAAACGGTCGTACGATTCCATCGTGGTCGCGCGTTTTTCATTTTCGCAATATAACGGTCGAGATCGAGCATAATAACGTCGCGATAGCTCCGCCGGGAGCAAGGTTCGAGGTTTCCCTCCTTTCGTTTCTCACAATTTGCATTTTCATACCGTTGAACAGGAGGAAACGCGCGTTGCAACCTTCTGTCGCTACGAAATCAGACAAACAAAGTCTTGCCGGGTTATTAATTTACTCGTCTCTCGTTCGAGGACACGCGCAAACATAAGACGTAGAAATTATCAAAGTATAGCTTGGACAAGATCAACCGCTTTGCCATACTCTCGTTTCGAATACCTCCGAACGAATGGAAACGTAGTATTCCAACACCTTCCAGCCATGTACGTACAGATCCTACGGTCCAAGCCATCCAAATCACTCGCGAATATTTTTTCAAAACCAGTTCCGCGTCCGCTTCCCGATCGACCTCCAGCCGCTTTTTTACCAACGCGATTAGAATCCTAAAATTCGCTTGTCCTATACTCTGCTGCTCGACTACTTCAAACTTCTTTCATCTCGTTTCTAAAATATTTCTACTCGCTCGTCGATGTACTTCGAACCATCGTTCCGCGAACGAAACAACCGAAAGTGCTAGGGATCTGACTGACACGAATACCGCTCGATTACTTTCCAACTTATTTCCAAAGAGATCCACTCGTTTGCCGATCAGTCGGCAAGAAATTTTCTTTTTTTTAAAGAAACGTTCGAAAAAGCTGAGATCGAGTCGCCGGCGAGACAGGACTCGAAGTTTCGCGCGAATCCTGCGGATTCGCGTCGCGCCGCCGCCGATGTGTAGGAACGCGGTGGTCGGCGCACCGCGAGCGCCTTTTAATCTTGTTTCTTCGAGCGTCAGGCATTTTTCTGAGAACGGCCTCTTTCTCGCTCTCGAAAGGGAGAAGCGGCGAGAGCAGCCGGCCGGCCGTCTATTTTCGCCCCCGGAGACGACGATGCTGAACGTTTAAACGGCCCCGCGGTGACAAACGCCACGAACAGATAGGCCGGGACAGAACGGAGGCTCGCGCGATGCAACTCGAACGGATGCTTGTACCATTAACCGCAGACCGCAGATTGGGATAGATCCGAAGCCTAATGGAGTCGTACGCGGCAGCAGAACGGTGAAACAGCGTGGAAAAAAAAGAAGAGGAGAACGAAGAGATGTCGTATCTCGTGTCAAACAAATATCGTCGTTCCCACGACGCCTCGCGATGAGCGTACCATCTGTTTTGCTTTTGGATCGTTCGCGGTCGCGCCCTTGTTCAGCTCTACGGTCAACGATTTACGCGTGTACCATCGGTGGTACACGCGTCATCGCGACTAGGTTTTCCAAACAGGTAGTAAATTCTCGGATATTCGGTACGCAAGTTCGCACGAATATACGCCAAATCATCGTAGAAAATGATTCGTAATAACGAGATTCGTGCTTTTCCTGGGGAGAAACGAACATCGGCAAAGACTCGTTATCGTCGGAAGAAAGTTACTTTCCATGGATTTGCTAAACTTAAACGGATTTATTCTTGTAATTCTAAGTAGATAATCTTGCGCTATGAATTCTTTGAAAGGCTGAAGAGTGAAACGAAACTTGTACGACTTAAGATACAAAGATACGCCAGTCCGAACGAGCGGCTAAAATACGTACTACGTAAATCTTGCGACTCTTCCTATCGCTAAATCATACCGTCATCGCGGCTTTTACGTTTTCGCCACCGTTTTTCGTCGATCGATCGATTAAGAAACGAACGAGCAAAGAATCCGCCGCTTGGTATCGCTGGAGAGCCGAGAACAAACGAAAATCGAAAAGAAAGAACTGGTATCCGTTTAATCCGGTGGATCGGATACGCGAAAGCCTAAAACCACCGTCCCCCGTCTGATTATCCAAAAAGGAGAAAAGAAAGGAAAAAGAAACAAAACGCTAGGAAACACAATGAACATCTCATCACGAGGACAAAACCCGTCGCATAAATCGTCGAGAAGCGTAATTGAATTTCTTCTTGGCAGAGCCGGGGGACGCGTTCCCTCCCTGAAAAGGATTCCATTTTGAAGGATCTCGTAGTTACGGCACTGCACGCTTCCCTTCCCCGCTTCTGGCGTGTGGCATCTTCGTTGCTCTCGATGGCTAGCGAACGTTTTAACCCGTGCGCCGGTCTTTGCCGGGATATCATCCGGCGAAGGTGAGACGCAGCAGAGAAGCGCACCCGGTACGCTGGACTAATTGGCCGATAAATCAACCTCCGGCTTACCTTCTCTCCACCGTAGCTCCGCTGGACCTTTTAGACTCATAGGTGGACTTTCCGGACGCAAGGTATACACGCGCCCCGAGTCTAATTTTGAACGGCGGTGCTCCGAGCTCCGAGAAATTCACGATACATATACGACGTTTCCGACAGACCCTTTTCCACGCCGCTGCCGCGCGTTATTCTTTCAAACGCCACTCGTTTCTTCTTCCCACTTTCTTTTTCGCTCTTCCCCCGCTATTTTACAACGCGATTCATCGTACAACATCGTTCGTCGATCGATCAGCGAAATTTTTCTGCGCGTTCTCACCGATTCGCGTTCCTCCTCGCCTCTTTTTCATCGATTCGCCGTACAGTTCGTCCGATCGAAACTACTTGTCTCTTCGCAAAAGGCAAAAAGTACAGACTACGAGTCTGTTAGAAAGAAAACAACGATTCCTTGGTACTAATTACACGGCTGGAGCGCGAACGGCTTAGCGAATAGCTCGAATGCCACAGGTTCGACTAATTACGCGTGTCTTGACGAACGCGGAAACGCGATATACACGCACCTCTCAACTTTATCCTCTCGTTCGCGCGATCTCGAGCGAAGCTACGCGTACGTTGGCGTACTTGATGCGGCGATCAAGTCTCGAACGGAACGAGGCGAGAGGAGATATTTTATCAGCGAGGATCGAGATCACCGCCGATAGCCAAGCGACGAGGCGAGAGCCGACGTGATAAATTCTCGAACGCGACTGCCGCTCTGTCAGTCGATTCGTATTTTCGCGAAAGTTACAGTCCCTTTCGTCGACAACTCGCCGAGGGATTCGTCGTTCCTAGATCGTGCGCCTATGGTTTCTCGCTCGTTGCCGAAAGACTGGATCCTCAGCAAAGGAGACGAAACGAAGAGTAACATGGAAATGAGAATTCGCGTGACCGTTCAGCGACTGAGAATCCAGCGAATCTCTACGCCGGAAGCGATTTGCTCGCGCATGGCGAGACTGAGAAGCAAAAGAGTCCCGTGTCGATGAAAAGTTGAGTAGTCGAGAGACGAAGAGTGGAATTATCGTTAATCCGCGCGAGAATCGCTCGACACCGTCCACCGTACCAGACGCTAGAAACCAGGCAATCGAATTTCGATAAAATTCCAAACGGCAGGAAAAACGGTGATCGATAGCGCAAGGTCCAAGGGAAGGAAGAAACGATTTAAAAAATGGAACGCGACCACCGGCCGGCGCGGGGTAAGATTATCGTGGCGAGACGATCGGCACTCGGTGCTCCCGTAATTTGTGTTTTCGTTATTGCGTCCGATTCCTGTTCCCCGAAGGCACGAGAGAACAACGACGGTATCTGGTGTCGCGGAGCAGCCGAGAATGCGAGAAACCTCCGCCGCGTGTGGAACAGGTTCTTCGTTTTCCGGGGGCAGATCGGTGTTCGCTTGTTACCGCGAACAGAAAGAGAGAGAGAGAGAGAGAGAGAGGAGAACGGAGAAAAACGAAGAATTAAGAGGGAACGAGACGAAAGAATACGGCCTGCATACGCGTACGCGTGTGTGTGCCCGGACACCACGTTAAACGTACAAGTGTGTACAGGTCGCACAAACACCAGCACGTACGCGCACTAATCGCATCGAGCGAACTTGTTGGAATTAATTGGTCCGGCCAATTAACGCTCACGGCCTGAAACGCGTCGAGGGCAATGAAGGCGCACGATTGGCCTGCTCCCCGCCACCCTTCGACGCTCGATATCCTTCGGCAGCGAGCGAGCTTCCTGCGAGGCCCCTAATTAATTTCGACTCGCGATCGTTCGCAGAAAATCGGACGGTACCGCGGCCACTTGGATCGATCGCTATCGCCTAGATCGCAAGATAGGTTTGTAGGAAAGTGCTTCCGATCTTCCGCTACGTTGCTTCCATAAACGGATCGTTCGAGTATACAGGCTGAGATTCGCCGAGCGTTTCGCCATGCATTTCCAGTTGTTAGTTAGTCCGGATTAGGTTTACGGCTTTATGCGCGTGCTTGGCTTTACGCGATCTTTCGTTCAGGGCGTATTTCTTTCAACTTTACCACTGGACGAGTAGCGTCATGGCGCTCGTTGAAACGTTACGCCGCGACGATTACTCCGACGCGATTAAGACCTTTTTAAAAGCTCGATCGTATGGAAAAAAAAAAAAAAAAAAAATGATCGACCAACGCGTGAAAATTGTTTTTGAAATATAATCGAGGGGGAAATCGAGAAGAGAAAGAGATGCCACGGGACAGAAAACGGATCTCTTTCTCCCTTGCGCCGAAAGGAAAACGTTGCGTCCCGCGATAACTCGATTATTACGGAACATATTGATTCGTGTACGCTGCACGAGGCGGGCAGCAAAAAGCGAATTTGAATCGGCCGGTAAAACAATGAAATAACGATGTAATCTTCGACAATGGATGGCATAACCGGCCGGAGTCGCTCGTTGTCCGCTTGTTAACGATGAAATATTACGTATGTACGGCAGCTGTCATCTTACTTGTCCTTTGACGGCATATTTATACCGGTTTCACCCTGTTCCGCGGCGCCCGATCGCCGATAACGGATGCCCCTCGCTAATGCATCTCGCCACCAAGACGCGTTTACGTTTCTGAATTCGTTACGCTATCGTCTAGACTCTGCGCGCGGTAAACGTGCCAATTCGCAGACTGTTTTACACATTCGACCGTCGAATAGAACCAAACGAATCGTATTTTTCACGTTTCGCGGAGGAACGATTTTAAGAGTCTGGAACGTTTCGAAAATATCTGTCGATCGTCGCGAACGTTATGCCATTGATTTGTCACGAAACGATGAGAAAGCTGCGAGCTATCTCTAAGAAGCTTGTAACAGCTTTTTTTTTTTTTCCAACTACCCGAGTACCTGTATCGAGCTACGTATTCGTTTTTAGCCGCCGCGTAACGAAGAATAGAAAGTAGAAAACCGATCGAAACGAACGTATGGCGTTTCGTCGACGAAAAAAGAAGGAAAATCGAAAGAACGAAAAACTTAGTCGTAACGAATAGTTTTTTTCGATTTAGCCGACCGATTTATTCCACGACACGAAAGATAGGGTATTCCGGTATCGGGGAAAAAATTGTTTAAAACGATAGAGAGAATAAAAATTTGCAAACACGCGCGCCAGCTTGAAACGTTAAAAGCAGACTTTTCGCGAGACAACCGAGCCGGAAAGGTTGGAAACAATGTGGAAGCGGAGGGCTTATCGATCGTGCACGATTGATCGACGTGTATCGAAATCCTTCGTGAATCTAACAGACTGTCTTTCGCGGCACATTTATGCCGGGTTCGTACCGTGCATGACGTCCGATGAACGATAACCGGCGTACGCGCTAATACCCGCAATCAGAAACGGAACAGGATCGGGAATCGGTAATCAGGATCGACGTTCGCATTCTCCAAGAGGCCATTACTCAAAGATCTGACACACCGGGAAAAGAGGTGTCGCGTGACGATTAAACACGCGTTACCGAATTCCTCGTTAATCTATCCTCGCTGTTATTACATATTTACGAGGAAAAAAGACGTATACGAATCTCCGCCTTTCTATTTTCTATCGTAGGAGAAGGTCTGACGCGTTCCTTGAAATTGAAATTCACACTGAGATCTATGTATCTGATAAGAACGGACATATTGATAATTCTCAAATTGGGAATTGGAAATAAAGCACGAAAAGGGAAATTCAAACTATCGAGAAAAAGGAAAGAAACGGGAGCGAGGAACTGTTACGGCAGTGTCGAGTTTTCGATCGTGCCACGATCACCGTGGAAAAACACGAAGCGAGAAGAAGAAATGGCGGATCCGTTTAACAAGGTGCTTCGCCTACCGGATAATACATAAGGGGTATTAAGGCCGCTACTCGATTGGGTATGAGCTCACCGAGAGGTGGACGTCTCAATTTTCTTCGCGACTTAATGACCGATCGTTAAAACCCGGCTTCGCCTCGAACCGGCTCCTCGCCGCACGAGAACCGACGAGATGAAACGAGACGAAGCTACCCGGTCCTCTCCTCTGCCTTCTTACCAACACACCCTCGTATACACACCGGCAATTCTCGTCGTTCTAACGTAATCACTGGCTTTCTGTCGTAACGACGTTTATAAGTATCGAGACCCTGCCGATTTCTCGTCACCACTTTACTTTTCTCGTTATCGACGAGTGCCGCGAATATCGCCACAGTGGCTATCGCGTTTTAATTCCTTTGAATAATATCGAATCTTATTCCCCTTGTCCCTTTTTATTTATTCCATATCGGTATGTTTTACTTATCCCGGTAAGAAGAATTTTTATCCCTAGAAATCGTCTCACTTTAACGATTCCGATTATGTATCGTCGTTTCGAAATAAAACGTTGCGCGATATTCCGCGTCGTAAATTTTTAATACTCAGATGGCGCTGCATACTGGTATCTTAAAGGTTATTGCGATCAAGAATTCGAATATCTTATTACGAATTTACGAGATCGGCTAATTTCGTGATTCCTTAAGCTTGGCTTTCATTGCCCGTATCGGCTATAGAATTATCCGTAAACGATTTACCGTGCTAAGTAATTACTACCTCGCATTTGCGTCGATCAATGTTCACCATTGATTTCGTTCGATTTATCCGTTCCGTGTACCTACGGATTACACAAATTATTTTACTTACCAGAAAACGAAGATTTCGAACGTTGTCTCGATGCAGCAGTTTTTCTTGAACCGGAAGTTTCGCGTCGTCGTTCCGCTGCAGCATTTTCATCTTCCAGAGTTGTTGGAATTATTTTTACCACGAAATTACACAGTCGACTAAGGCACAACGACTTTAACGCGGTACCGAACAAATAAAACTGATTGTTTCATACCGAACTCGCCCTCTGGTGGGACAACGTTTAAACAGTTTACTTTCGCGTCACTTAATCTACAGTCGATACATCACATTTTATATTCTACAGTCGATATGTTTTTAACAGAAAAGAAAATAAATATAAAAGAGATAATTATGTCATTTACATTTTTACAACAACATCGTAGAATCGTAGTCCTAAGTATTCGTTGAGGCGTGCCGCGCGTCCATTCGACCAAAAGCTATGCCCAAATGTTCGCCGACTAGCTCGGTTGTGCTTTCGCTAGTCGAATTTCTGGCGCGCTGCGCGCACGTTCCGTTCGCAATTTCCGTGTTTCTTCAGTTTGAATTTCTTGTACCGCAGCAGTCGCGTACTTTTTTATATTGTTCGATCGAAATTTCGACGCTAATTTCGCATCTCCGGAGTAATCAACGGGATTTTCAGTATTCGACGACTTAGTAAGGGACAAAGTTTTGTCAACTTCGTTTTCATATAAACTAGGAAAAGATAAATACGTCCGATCAATTTTCGGGGTAAAGAAGAATAGGATGCAAGAAGGAAAACATTAAAGGAAGATAGAAATACGTATTTTAGAAAAAAAAAGCAGATAATATACTGACATCCGTTACGAAACGTATGATCTTACTGAAACGGTAGCCATTTTCTAAATTCTTTGCTACGTCTTTTTTTATTTTGCGTTGCTAGTTTGGCAATAATTTTTGCGTCTACGTTCACTGACTTCGTTTTTGGCATACAGTTATTTAATCTTTCAATGTTTAACGTCAGTTGTTGTATTTGCACTTTGAGTGCCGCATTTTCGTGAACTAGTCGAGCGTTTCGTTGCACCACCTGAGAGTCCAAACAATAAACAATGATTTCTTTTTATATTAGAAAAAAAAAAAAAATAAAACATTATACAATTGAGAAATGGTTAGGATCAATTGCATTTTTATGAAACTCGCCTGCAAAAATTTTGCTTTGCTCAAAGGTAAAGGGTCTTGAAATTTTTCGGAGACGATTATATTGAGTTCTTCTCTCGCTTCGTCTAATTTCTCCATCATATCCGACATTACTCCTAGATGCTCCTTCGATAATTGATCAAATTTCTCCCTCAACGAATCCTTGGCATATTTCATTCGCAAAAACTTTATACACAAATTGTACGTTGTCTCCACTTTTTCGTTTAATTCTTCTCGCAACGATTTATTCTCATCCTCCAAACATTCTCGTACTACTTCTAATTCTTTTCTTCGTTGAGACAATTTCGTGGCACCACATCGTACTTTTTGTCGTTGCATTTCACTGTCAAAGAAATCCTTTTCTCTCTGATAGAGGAATCTTTCATCGTCCAGCTGCTCTGAAATTAAGTCGATACATTTAAGAATCGCGATGAACTCGAATCAAGTTTTCAAAGTCTTACGTTTCAGGTTCCTCACGTATCTTTGTTGTTTCTTCAATTCAGCCGATAGTCGACCATTATCTCGTTGCATATTTTGCAACTGTACATCCTTTAATTCTATTATATTCTCTAATGATATAACTGTTTCCTTCAGGTCTGCCACCTTTCAAATACACACACACACATACACACACACACACATATATATATATATATATTAGGACCAATATCCATATGAAACGACTCGTATTCAACGTACTTGTTGATACAGACTTGTTAATTTCTCGCTGGCTACTTGACATTGTCTACTTGAGTGGAAAATCTTCGCGTCTGTACCCGTGTTCAAGCCGTTTTTACAACTAATATTCTGCATATCATAATAGCGAATATTACGTGCTAGCTATCAGCGGTAAAATTTTCTTGACCTTCAACTACATCACATCAAAATGTTTCGTGTTGTTAATTTCATTGATGATGATTCACTTACCTTAGTATGTTAAAAAATTTAGTTATTATATATATATATATATATATATATATATATAATTATAGATTACTATAATCTATAAAAATTTTAGGTTCTGTTCGTTTGTAGACAGTCGCGGCACTCTTCTAACAAGCTAAGCTGATGTACCTCTTATAAATTAAAAATCATTAACATGATGCTCGTATTTATTTCCTCGAGAATTCTATAAACAGGCAATTTCTGTTCTTCACATAATGGCGAAAAATCATTTTCACTAAATTATTAGATATCTTTGATTGTGCTAACAAATGACAAACGCTTGGATGTCATAAAACTCGGCAAACTACGAATAAATCATTTTTCTTGTACAATCAGGAAAGGCGTCTAAATAAAGATTACATCGTGCAATACTGATTAAAAGTTGTGAAATTTTTTATTGTATCGTATATGTACAAAATAGGTGTACAGACTACTTATCAATCGTATGGGCGTGTCCTATGCACGCATTACATATGCTTTTATCGCATATGACACTGATGTAAGAGCATCACATTGTGTAGTACACCTGTGTAATCCCCTCTTCTGTTATCTTTCATCAAATGGAATGAATATCGAGATGACTCGTAACTATGTTTCTTTTTTAAAATCCTGATCTCATTTTTTTTTTTTTTATCCTCTTTACAATCATTAATAACATTCTAGCATAAGGGTTCTGTGACTATTACCCTTTCCCCATCTTGTACACACGAAAATAATAAATTACACTGGAACGTTATCTTCGAAAATTTGTGTTTTCTGTTTTCCCTTAAGGAGCATAGTAATTTATCTTTTTTTTTTTTTTTCTTTTTTCTGCGAATCGCGTTTACAATACTACATTAGAATAGTGTATCTTCGCATCACTGGAAGTATCGATGAGTGAACACGGTATCGGAGAAGACAAAAAGGAAACAATACGAATACACCTCACTGTGGGTCCGTCCGTGCTTTCCACTAATTTTATTAACAACAACTGGGCCAAATATGTTTATTTTTTTCCCACATTTGCTTTTAAAAATTCACATTTGTTTTTACATAATCTTACACATTTTTTTGTTTTCTTCTTCTTTTTTTTTTTTTTTTTTTTTTTTTTTTTTTTTTTTTTTTTTTTTTTTTTTTTTTTTTTTGTTTTTTAGTAATTTTCATCACAATTTGGTCTTTTCTTTCTTTTCTTTAGCAGCCCCGTAACAAAATAAAACGAGTTAATACGTATAATTGGCTCTCAGAAGAATGCCCTCTGAACATTCAACTCCATAAAATTTTGTCAAAAAAATAATTTTTGATTCACATTCTTAATATCCCATAGAGTTTGTTTAATACGGGTCATTCCTCTAAGGCATTTTGGGGAAAATATTATTAAAATAAATCCCACTTTCTGTTCATAGCAGACATATGAAATAATTAAAATTTTTATACATCAAAGAAATGCGACATTATTCTTCGTACATAGCGTAATATTTTATAATAATTTTCATTGGTCCAGTTGTGTTGTAGAAACGTGGAAGGCAACGTTGTCGTCTGATAATCTGGTGAAACGATACTAGATTCGCACAAATGCGGATGATATTGATGGACTTACGCTTAGCCTAACTTAAAAGTTTGTTGTTTCCATAGTAATAAGGCTCGTGCTTATTTTTTCTTGTTCTTATTAGCCTGATTTTTGTATTTGGCTGCAGTTGTTAATTTGGCATTCTTCTTCTTGGGTTCGTCTTCATCGTCTTCCTCATCTTCTGGCTCCTAACATGTTAAAGTAACAAATAGAATATAACTATGCAAGTATTTTGCAAAGTTTCAAGTACTAGTGTTACATTAAAATGGAAAAACCTAGATGCGAAATTTTGTTTTATAAGAGATTGTATTGTTTACTGACATTCTAATGCATTTCCTGTTCCTATAATACTAGAACTATAATCTGAACACAAAAAAAAAATGGAAAAAGGAGGAAACATGATAAGTAAGGAATAAAAGCAACTATTTCAAAATGGGATGATTTATTATGGAAAAAAAAGAAAAGACACATAGAATGAAAATACAAACGCAGAAAGTTATATCCACGACTTTCGTTTATTCCTCAATCTTCAGTGCCCCCTCCCGCCCTCCCACCCGCACCCCCGGGGAAATTTTTTAAGTCATATAATGGGATTTTAAAATACTCTTGGTAAAACTTGTTTTTCGGGGATGATTGAATAGCAGCATTTTAATATTAGGACTCTATTTGTCTACAGCTTCATCCATCTTGGCACGCTTCGTGCCATTTTTTTTACCCTCTGCAGAATGCTTTCTTTTCTTTTGCGGTGCCTGAAATTTGTATTCCTAGTATATAGAAAATGAAATACTATCACTTCTGGTAATATACATAATAAAAGCATAACAAGGAATGCTATAGTATCAAGTTGATCTATTTATATATAATTGCTTCGGTCGAAAATATTCCGCATTTTCCATATATCAATTCTCAAAAAGATCTTATGCAAGCCTAATTAGAATGTCAGTTATTAATACAATCTTTTCTTTAATTATAATTTTTTTCAATAACTTTTAATATGTACATATTATCTGTATCGTTACTCTAGATTAATCATTAGGATTTCTATACCTTATCATCATCATCATCATCGATGTTCTCCTCCTCCATTTCGTCATCCATATCATCAAACTCCTCCATGTGTGTACCTGAAAAATCCAAATTAATATGGCACGGTTTATTTCGACATCTTTAATTTCATATGCGTTTTCTAAGAGAACAAGCAAAATGTTCTTGACAAATTATGCAAAAACAATTATCATAACTAGATAAAAGAGCCCCGAAATATGTATTTCCGTAAATTTAACGTTTGAAGATCTTGTACAAATACTGTTGCGATTCGAGTTTCCATCTAAATTTGCTATATTGTCATTATCACAACTGTTAAAAGGCGTCCCGTTGCAATTATCGCCCTTCTCTATGTAATGTTTAAATTTAATACAATTGATTGCTCGAAAAAAAGGATATCGATACCTTAACATGCATTTTATTAGAAATTTAATTATACGAATAAGACGTTAAATTTCTGCTATAAAAAGTATCCTAAATTCGATATGGCAATAGACGATATTCGTTCTTACCAAGTAGATTATGTCCTACTATGTGAACAGGACCACTTCCTTTAACCAAAGTAAATGTGACTGGAGGGTCAGGAAAACTGAGATCCAGAATAATCTGTGCAGTTTTCCCCATCTCCAGCAGAGCAATTGGCGTTTTGATGGGTCCTTTTAACCCCATTGCTTCAACTTGTAATACATTAAGTTCGCCAGGTTTAGCCTCTGGACCTAGAAGTGCCTATAAAATACATGAAAAACATACATATATACATATACATATGCATGTATATAGAAATAACAGCGTTTTATGTAAGGCAGTGACAACAAAAACCACAATTGCGTACAATTATTACACAAATTTATGAAAGGAGTCCCATTTGTGTAGAAATAAAATCTTTATCCTAATCAATTGTAAAATATGACTACTACGAACAGTTATGAACGCTTCTATAAAAAAAAAAAAAGCTTGGCAAACATTGTTAATTTACATACGTTTATAAACGTTGGATTGTTTATCTATAATTAGCGAATATTTTTATATTAAAATATATGTAAATAATATACATTGACGAAACAAACATCAAGATCACAAATCTGCATTGCTTTCGTTTCTCGAAAATTCGGAAACAGAAAGGGGGTTCTAGCGCGTGAAAACAAAGAATGGAGGCTATAATAAAGAGCAGCATGTTAATTTCGTATTACGATTAAAAATTCGCGCGCAAACCTAACAAGAAGTGATGAAAGCGCTCGAAAAATCGCGATTGCTAGTGACGCCAAATATTGGTCATATATTTTTGCACGGTTAATAGATACATACACGAAATATTGGCGAGTTCGTAAAAATACAGCAACTTCGTATGGAAATAAATCAGAGATATACATCGCAAATCGAATAAAAGGGCCGTTCTCGATGAAATCGCGCGTTAATGAAAATCCGTTACCCTTAACCGAACATGACGAAAAGCAAACGAAACGTGTATAATGTATCAAGCAGCAATGAAAAAAATATATATAACACAAATTTCCAGTGAATTTCTGTCGATATTTTTTACTTACCATTTTTATGATCAGCTTCTGATCGGCACCGAAATGTTGGTTTGTTCCGTCTGCGTCGTCGTTTTTATGCTCTGGATCCCATACCTCGCTAGAATTCAGTCCTTCGAGGGTAATTCCTGGACACAGAAATCACAAGAGTACGCACACGGAATATCGTAAATGCTTGCCGTTGTACCATAGTTAGATAAAAAAAATCAAGTTCGTTAGCTCTTTAGGGGACAATGGGGTCTCCTCGTCACAATGGCCGAAAACCAGCCGGCGTCTCGACCATAATACCGCTCGCTTCGAATGGCCAATGACGACGAAAGTAATAGCGTGCTCCATAAAATAAAGGAGCCACAACGTTCCCGATAACACAGCTTCTAATATTTACCATAAAGATACTCTTCTGCCATGACGATCGACTTGATATTAAAGGATTCTTGTTAGTAGAAGTATAGAAGCAACCCGTTGGAGTGTGCGTGCCGAACGAGAGTAGAGAAGCCAAAGACGCCGCGCGCACAACGTTCGCTGCGCGAAGAACAGTGGTCGCACGTGCTAGACGAACGCGTAGCAAATGAGTTTCACGTACTCAGCCTTGCGCGCCTAGAATACGTTCTTCTCTTTGATTGGTCGATGTACTTTCAACTATCATCAACAGCGTTGCCACCTAATATCACGAACTACACTGAAGACTTTTCGACGGGTATTATTTACCCCCTCCCCCCCCGCCGCCGATATTTTGCCGGTTATGAAAGAAACAAGTCGAATGAAAAATGTAACTGTTCAAGTTCGCTCTTTTTATCATTATTCTTGGTCGATAAATGTAAGAATCTCGCGCAAGATAACAAAAAATTAGGCATATAAATTATTCCTAAACAGAAGGTTATATATATATATATAAGTACATGCTGATAAAACGTTAATCCCTATTTGATGTAAACATGGAAGATTTAATTATTGAATCTTTAGTAAAATATTACTTCTCCTTCAAAATAGCGAAATATACAACTATGTGATTACTTTCAATCCTTTTTCTTTAAAAAGATAATAAAAAAATTTAGTATTACATATTTACGAATGTATATTTTTGAAAAGTACCAAAATATTTTGTCTATTGTATATACCAATCTCAAGTAATTATTTAAAAACCACTAATATACAGTAATACAATTTGAATGAAAAATTTGGCAACGTCGTACTGAACGACTATTGGTCTACGTAGGCCCTGGTGGCAAGACATGAAACTAACATTGACACACTAACTGAATAAATATCGGACGCAACACGTGAATAATACTTAAATTGAACAAAAGCGCGATGAAAGAGACTCTTAGGAAAATTGAAAAGTTCCTGTAATATAGTTAACAAAATATCACTAAGAGAATTTTAATAATTTTATGAAAAGTCATTGCCGTATCTTGAGAAAAGTTGTAGCCCTCGGTTAACCACAGGAAAAGATGAGAATGCAATCCAATACGATTATTCTAACTTGTTTACTTTTGTTACCGGTAGTACTCGGAGACCTTGAGAAAAATGAAACGACATTTGTACCAACTCGAGAATGGCAAACTGTGAAAAGAGGTAAGCGAACATTTATTTAATCTCGTTCTACGTACATTCTGGGACTACTTTTTTACGCAACTGATTGTTCTCTTCCTAAGACCACGTCAGTCAAATTTGACATCGCGGTTTCTTCGAGACAATATGTCTGTAGTATTCAGGCCATTTTCTTACGTGTAGGACCGTTAAGTTTTTAAAAAAATTTCATGTAAACTTCTTATTTATTATCGCTTCAAATATCTGCAATTTATTCAAATACGATATTTTATAACTTATACCACAGTGACGTATAGAGAATTTTATTTAAAGGTGCAAATAGATTGGTCATTTACTTAATTTTTTAATTTAATAATTTAATTATTCATTCATAAAATAGATATCAGTTTATGTTCTTGTTATATTAATTCTCCTTTTAATTCATTTAATTCATTAGGTACATCTGTACCTCCAGGATTACATGTTCGACACAATTTTCAAACTGGAGTAACAGAAGCTAAGTTAATGGACAGTAACGATATAGAAGAAGGAGATTCGAACAAGAATTTGAACAGTACGAATATAAATTCTATAGCATTGCATCCTGAGAACGCAATCCTCGAAGAAAAAGATCATGTACCGGCAGAAAAGTCTGATTTGTTTAATTACTCGATCGATGAATTGAAAGATAGATTGAAAAAAATGAAACAAGAGGGTGAAGATTTTCCAGAAATAGATGTAACTACTTTTAACTATAGTCTCTCTATAACGTGTAAGAAATTTGTTTAAATCATTTATAAATATTTCTAGATCGAACACTCAAAAAAAATACGGCAAAAATTTAGAGACTATGAAGCTTTGAAGAAAGAATTTAAATCATTCGAAATAAACTTTACTGTTAGCGATTCGGACTTGTTAAGCAGCTACATTAAAAAGTTTCAAGCTTATAAAAATAAAGTCACTATGGGAGTTTTGACGACTACAGAAATAGAAAGAATTTTAGATATTTTGTATAATTTGGAATACCTGCTTCATCACATTGATAATGCCAAAGCTTTTGCTGATATGGAAGGGTATGTATAAAAACAATTTTTTTTCTTTCTAATGAAATATCAACATCAGAGCCATTCTCTCATGATTTCTCAATTGCAGCATGAATAAAATTATATCTCCGTGCCTCAATGGAACAAACAACGAAATAAAGATCGAAGCTTTGAGACTTCTGGGTGCAGCTGTCCAATCTAATCCTAAAGTACAATTAAAAGCACTGGAAAATGATCTTGTCCAAAAACTTTTATATATATTGTCTACAAGCAGTAAAACAGACTTGAAGTCAAGATGTCTCTTTGCTTTGGGTGCCCTGATAAGGCAGTTTCCAATAGCACAAAAAGTGTGGGTCGATCACGGAGGAATAGAAATATTTGGACAAATTTTAGTCGACGGCCAATTACAAATACAAATGAAAGTTATGAAATTAATCAATGATTTAATTATAGAGAGACAGCATATAGAATATATTACCGATATCGAACAACAAGAACTAAGAGTAAAAGCATATTCCGCTGCTGATATCGAGAGAAAATTATTAAAATATTCATATTGCGATCGCTTAAGCAATCTAATGATAACAAGCTTCAAAATTGATCTTAGTGATTTGTTGAGAACTAATTATGAATTTCTTAAAACTATTTCTGATAGCATGATCACCGCTGCTCCCATTTGTATCGACAAGTGGAGAATACATAAAGACGAATTTCTTCCCATTATACAGCACATATTGGACTTGCATCATGACTTAAATGTACTAATAGGCATGCTTCAAACACTCGAAACTAGCCACGATGAGTTATAGAGAGAAAGGGAAGGGATAAAATTAAACGTTCGTAACGACTGAGCTCTCCAGTATTTATTTCGTGTCGTGTAGATATAATTGTACAAAGTTTTCGTGTGTGATGAAGAAAATCGTTGGCATGAATATTTTACAAACATCGTTGTCAAATTATTACCGGTTTTAATGGATGGATGTACAATGTATCATAAGAAAAGCGTGTGTGTGTATATATGCAAATTAGAAAATTATTCTGTACATATAATACGTAAGAAATCTGAGTTACCCATCCAGTAAATGTAAATGAAAGTGTAATGTTTTTTTATGTTTTAAGAAAATTATTTAATAAATTATTTTTTACTGTTCACATTTGTGTTGTTTCATAGAAAAAAAAAAAAAAATTGTTCAAAAATATATATCATAGAATAAAATACTTTATTTACAAATAATAGTGATTACATACGAACAGTTTGTTCGTGAAGTCATAGTTTATAGAAAATATACTTGCCAAATCGTCGATTAAACTAGCTTCGTAATTCCGAATTTCTATTTACATGTGCTTAAAAACGACGCTCATGTATCAAGGTTTCTGTTGTAAAAGAATAATCCTTTAAGTACAAGGATTGCGTTTTGTTCGGTTTATAAAAAACCAGCACCTTCGGATAATACACGAGACTACGGAGAATAGGTGGAATCTCCGTTCAATAACTCGTCTAATTCGTAAACTTCTCTAAAATACTTGAGTTTACATAATCTTTTAAATTTTATTAAATACAATGACTCTATATCTACATACCAATTTTACAGATTTTACATAATATCATTCGCATATTGTTCATCATCAGGAATATGTTATTTCCTCCTTTCATAATAAGGTAGTTAAGAGTTCGATACATTAGGAACTTAAAATATACATTTGTCGGAATGATCGAACAAACCGATAGATGTACCCACAAAATATACTATTTTTCTTTCTGCGTAATTTACAATCTTTTTTTCGAGTTTCAATTTCTTTAACAGTAAACGAGGAAGCATAGACATTATGTACACGATGATGTTTTACAACGTAAAAGTCACACGTCAATACTGGTTTCACAGTGTAACGCCTAGATAACGAAGTTTAAGTGCAAAGTAAGTCGATATCATAGAAACGGAATGACGTTTCATGCAACGAGTTTTCGATTGTTTATGGAGGAACATACGTATATTTATGTATAAACTATGCCAGGTTTGTAACAGAGTATCCCTTAATGCAACAATATAGATGGATAATACCGAATTGCCGATAATACGATCCCCGATAAACGATCGAAAAATATAAAAGTAACTTGTACAGATATCCCTGTTTTCTTTGTCTCTCGCAATCAGAAGAACATTAATTACCGCAGAAGGAGATCGACGTTATTTTTATTTATCGAATTATCTAAACGTGAACGTATTTCAAATGTACAGATGACTATGAAGTTTTATACGAAACTAAAATCAGTACAAAAGTAATTTCTACATGAATTTGGTCAGTCGTTAACCGTCGTTCTTCGTTTCCTCTGTCTCCCGGCGTGGATGCACCATCATTGAGCAACAAGTATTACGTGGTAGAATTTCTTATGGCAAATTCGAACGACTTGTCCCGACACGTATCAAGGAACGTTAGTATAACAAAAACTTACACTCGACACGTGTCGATGTATATCGACAAGTAGTATCTAATGCTACCGTTAAACGAAGTAACTCTATTAATCGAAAAGAATCGTTAAAAATGCCATAATAGTAATACCAAAGAGCAACGCGACTATTTGTTTCAAAGATTCTTTAGGACTAGTAGTTTCCTTAAGCAGTTCGGGTAAAATGGTGACCATGCTGATATGAAGGAAACCACCCGCGGTGAAGGGCAATATCCAACCTGTTCTCGCTCCTAAAGAAACACAATTGTCACAAATCTTAAAAATGTATGTTCATCGAGCGAAGAAATTCTAAAGGCCTTTTTCCTTACAATTTTAAAGAAACTATACTTACCTACTTCACCGCCAGAGAAAATTATTGCGGACATGGCACCAAAAATGCCACCACTGGCTGTGAGAAGCTGCGCCCGCGCAGCATCCCATCTGTTGAATCCGCTGCGTAATAAAATTGCGAAATCTCCGACCTCGTGCGGTATCTCGTGTATGAGAATAGCAAACGTGGTTAGAGCACCCAAACGGAAGGATACGAGGAAAGAACCGCCTACAGCCAATCCATGAGTAAAGTTATCTATGATGTTGGCTATCAGATTAAGATAGCCAGTTATATGCTTGGACTTTTGCTTCGTAACAGTCTGTTCGTCGTTGGTTGCTTTGCTCGCTCTGTCTTTTTTTAAATAACCTTTCGACAACTCGGTCGAAAAACCATTAGCGTTCTTCGCAAATTTCTTTAAACAATCTTTTGCCTCGTCTAACGGCAAAGCTTTTAGGGTATTCGACAATTCTTTGCACATTAATACTGGCTTCATGCCGTTGTTAACGAAACCGTTTTTATGGTTATGTTTGAAATCATTTGACAGTTCGGAGTATCCGCTTTTCTTTTCTAAGAAGGGCCGCAACTGTAAGGATAATTTGAAATACTCGTGTTAGTATAGTGTTCAAGAACGATATATTTCGATCGTACGTTATTTTAGAATCGTCGTATCACCTCGTTAATGGCTTTCGAAAATTCATTGGGATGTCGCTTTGAAAAACCGTTCTTCGGATTGCTTCCGATCAAATTAATACAGTTGTTATTCTCCATCTCCTTCTCAGTTTCAGTGCTAATTTTTTCGCACGGTTCTGCGTTATTTATGGACGTATCCTCGATTTCAGCTTCTTGCTCGAAAGCAAACAGTTTCTCCACTATGACGAATACCAAGAATCCTCCTAGCACCCATAGACCGCACGTCATCGACGGATGTCTATCGTCCGCTGCTGAAACAAAACGACGTAACTCGTACGGATACGTATAAAGCGATTCTAGATCTTAGAGAGGACGACACAGTCATCTGTAAAAGAAAAAGATGGCCAAGGTAACTGAGAAATTGTAGGTGGACTAGAAACGAGCCAGTTTCATTTAGGAGAGGACAGCTGGCAATTGAAATCCGCAACTGAAATACAATAGGGTTTGAGAATGCCGTTTGAATCGCTCATAAAGCAGTCAACGGAGGTGAAGGATCGCCTCGAGTCATGCTTAGCATAGATCTAATATGATGAATTGCAGCCTGAGGCCAAAGTGGTCCGTAATTTAAATATATGATCTTCGATTGAAATTTGTATTGCTGCTTATTCAATACGAGTCGTATTGTAAAACAAAAATACACTGTCAGAAAAATGACGAAGCGAAAGAAGAGATTCATTTATTTTTAGCAGGAATCATCTCGAAATCTTTAACGCTTCTTTCATGTTATACGATACTTCAAATTTTTGCAGAGGAAAGATCGATAAAACCAGCTGTCAAGTCTGTGCGTCGTCTGTGCATGCGAATCGCATATATATATGCCTTACGATTAAACGACATAGCGAGATCAGTCGAGTTTCATGCTCGATGCACGGATATTGCGTCGATCGATTGATTCTTTAACGACCTCGACTTAATCTTTGACACTATTCTCGTATATTTTTTTTTTTTTTTTTTTTGAAATTTCTTTCCTTTATCTAACGCTAGCACCACGCGATAAACTCGTGGGTCTTCCCGAATAGAATCGTTCAAGGCTGTTACCCCTTGTAACTTTCTCGTTACATAACACTATAGTACACATCGCGTATTAGGTAATGTTTCGCGAACGACGTATAAAGAATTAAATCGGATCACCCTAGAAACGTCGTCATTCTTTGTACATTAACGATAATGTTTCGCGTGCGATGGTGTAGATTTCGTAGCGATTCGAATTTGCTGTATAGTTGAATACGTTTGAAAGATTGCTCGATCGAATAAAAAGTTGGAGAAAGTTTTAGGGTGAAGGTGAGGATAGAAAATATACGTTATTTTCGTTTCGAACGCTTCATATTCAATTACGACAACTTTCAAGATTCTTCGAACTCGAAGAATGAAAAAGAATAGAGGAGAATTTTGTTCCGAGTTTGTTCCTACGAGCTTCGTGATTGGTTCGCTCGTTATCTCGTATGATTCGCCAAAAGGAAGAACGAGCCACCGGTTGATGATAGTTTTTTATTATCTGCCAAGAGCGCAGCTGGCACCACTGATTCTTTTCGTTTCCTTTCTGTAGTATTTTCGTACCTTTGTTCAAAGAGCTGTTCGCCCATGTTTCCGGTAGCAGATGCAGGAAGACGTCGCCCAGAAGGCCACCGACTGCGAAGCTCAGCAATATTTTCAGCGTATTAGCACTATCTGTAACATAAACAGGGTCGGCGTTCTTAAAGAAGGTTCTAGAAAAGGAAGCAACATTTACCAATTATTTTTATATCGATCGATATAATTTATATATTTATAATTATTATGGTACAAGTTCTGCGGAAAAATTGATAAAATTATAGATAGAACATGGTATAGGATAGGGAAAACAATTACACGTCATTGGATGAAAAAGTGCAGAAGGTTGTACTTAACGGATCGAAGCTGTTCTAGAAAATTGTTCTAACTCTCCTCCTACGCACATACGCGTCTGTGCACGGATGGATGGTCGGCCTTTCCTCTACGAAGCCGATAAATTTAAAGTTAAATCGCGCGATGTTAACAATTTTACCATTCGCCGAGTTTCTTTATTGGCATATGGATACTTTCGTTAAAATACGATTTGGCCCTTATCTTCTTCCTCTTCGGTAATCAATGATAATCTAAAATGAGCGAACTCGATACAAAAATATGTATAGAATATCGGTTATCTGAATTTTCGATTATGAAACGATACGATAGTTGAAATTTTAATCGGACGATATCTCATTTTGATTCCACATGGCCAATTATACTTTGAAAATAATAATATTAAATTAAAATAAATAATAATAAAATAATATCCGAATTAAATTATTGCTCTTTTTCGACCACAATTCGCCAACTGACGATACATCTCGTTTCATCGTAGGTCACGTAAAGCGTGTTATTATCTTTGTTCCCTGAAAGAATAGGCGAGGGTCTAATCGTTTTATTTAATCGTAATAATAGGCGTTCAAGAAGTTGTAATTTTTATTAAAAATTGAGTGAAAATAACTTCATCGTTTCATCGGAGACGAGATAATTATTCGATAGACCTTGTTCCACTTCTTGTAGAAAAAATAATGGAGTAGACTGGCCTCGATAAACAGTCCGAGTTTTACGAATATTCAGATTCAAATTATTTTAACAATTTCGCACCAAAATATCTGCATTTCTATTTCTGTAATCAAGTGGCAGGAAAAATATGCAACAACGATAACGATAATATGCAACAATTAACAAGTCTGCTTTCACAATAATCGATATACATATTTTTGATTAATTAGCCTTTATCACGAATAGCGTTCGTTAAATGGTACTACGGTGGCGCTAATTATTTTACGCGATAAACTTTTATTTCGTTTAAGGCGACCAATAAGCTTTGGAGCCTGCCAGATGCGGTGACCTGTTACGGAAAATTCTCGTTGTTCCGTAGATGCGTATAGCTGGGAATTGTCATTTTACACGTCTAACATGTTCGAGTCTACAAAATCGTAAAACACGTCCACAGAGATCAAGAACATTTGCCGCAGCGATAAGCAAACTAACAAATAGGCGTATCTTGAAAAATCTACCGATCAAGGGTTAATAGAAGCAGTAGTATCGTCATTACAAATATAACTCGCGTGTCCAGACACCTTCTTTTCGATGGCAAATTTAACTTTCGAGTAATTCTCTCGTTGGCAACGCGAACCTTACACTGTCCTCGTAATCAATACGTCGGTTCAATAGATTATACGTCTCTCACAGTTGCATTTAAAGCGAATGAGCATTTACATACAATATTACACGCGTGTGGCGCTCGCTAGAACTAAACGCCCGTCGATCAGCCAAGAAAAAAGTTACACCATTAGCGTCGTTAAGCATCTTCAATAGCCACGATAATCGTAAAAGGGTTGCCATAACACGGTTTCGCAATCGGCCATGGGAACAATAAGTCGTTAGTAATAAAATCGACGATGAAGCGCTCCCGACAAACGATCGTTGCAACGACAAAACCATTTCCCCGTTTCCTTTATAATAATGACCAATTAAACGAACGATGTCGAGTAACGCGAGCTTGTTTTCGCATGTTACGCAACTCGCATATTTTTAAATAATCGCTCAACCACCACGCGTAAATTATTTAACGTCTGACCTCCATTTTACGCTGGTAGCATCAAACTCTACCACAGGTAGAAAACCACTTTCTATCATTTTATCGTTTCGCGAACAGAATCTAGATTACAATTCGTTTCGAATTAAAGAAACTTCCGAGTCACCGTATACACGAAAGAATCAAGAATTAAGCGTCGCTCAAAAAGATTATGATCTAAATACGTAATGCCAAGCATTATAATATATACGACGTTACTCTTGCCCACAGTTGCGATATTAGCAATGAAATCAGAGAGAAAGAGAGAGATAAACCATAAACTTTAAGAGGCAACGGAATTCCCCGGAATTTATATACACGTGCAATCTCTACCAATTTCTACGGACGTTGTTTGGCTGCGATTTCATTACTCAAATTTAGCAACGCCAATCTCTCGATAAACTATCGAACGATGACGATGATGCGTATTATCTTTCGAATTCCGAATTGCATCGCGCGATAACGAGTATTCGTCAGTTCTACCTCCGTGAGTTTACAAGAAATTCCTATAATCGTTCGTGAATCACGTCGCGCCTTTTTCACGATGAAATACCGATACAACGTTGCAAATTGCCGGTAGGAGTTCGATGTATTTACCAGGAATATGGAGAATTTGCATAGATTAGAGTATCGCTCGTGGTTTCGAAAACGTGAATATAAAATTGCAGCAGCGTGATCGAAATTGCAATGTTTTCATTGCGAAAACTGTACTTCTTCATAGAAATAAAATCGACGGGGTAAGTGATGTAATTTGGAACAAACGTTATGAGCGAAGAATAAACACGATGGCACGCGATAGAATAGCTACAATGTCGCTGCAAAGTTATCAACTAGATAATTCGATACCGTATCGGGAATCGATCGATAGAACATCGACGTTCATTGTTTCCTGTTATTTTTCATTGCTCCGTATCGGATAAATCATATCTTCTGATAGTTACGCAAGATCAGCGACAGGTCTTTCGCTGATTTTCAAAACGCTATATATCGACGAAGTTATCTGAAACAAACGATCGAGGGTTAATTACACTTTGAAAAGTAATCACCGTATTCTCTGAACACGTGACAAACTCTGCTATTGCAATTACAAACGATTAGGTACCTTGTTGCCTGAACGCGCGAAATACTTCTTTCTCTTCTCCGCATTCTTGCCATTACGAGGATAATTGCATGGAGCAACAGTACGTAGCGTGCATAAATATCGGAGGATAATTGACAAAAACGTCGCGTCGCAAGAAGATCGTCGATAACACGGTTCAACAGTGATATTCTAGTTTCTCCTGACGCTTTTCTTAGCAAAAAATATCTACTCTATCGCGCGTTAGAGTTTGATTTTCTCCTTTAGTATCTTAAATAAACTGAAAAATGTAAGTAAAAAATGCTGCGTGTTAGGCGTTCTTTAAATGTTCATAACGCAATAAGTGCGTATCATTTTATTCGGCAGGGACCGCAGAATTATCTCATCTCGATGGCAATTCTCAAGATTGGTTGTTCCCAGAAACCGTAGAGAGAACGCTTTCCTAAGAAAATACAGTTTGCGGATTCGTGTTTAGCTCGGACACAAGTCTACAAAAATCATCAGTCGCAGGTTGCAAAATTAAATACGCGTCGAAAAATTCGGTCCAAAAATTAAGCAAAATAGACGCGATGACGCGTTGTTACCAAAAACGATTCCGATGAACACAGTGACGCATAGGAAAAAACGTCTGATAACAGGCTATATGCGGTTGTGAACGATGTTAGAGCATCGTCGCTATGTAGAGCACTGGCAGAGCATGATACTAATTATCTAACGAATCATTTAAAACGCAATTGCCTAATTGTCCGCAATGGAATAATTGACTAACGAGATATCGAGCAAACTGAATCCAATCATGAAACAAAGAGACTGTGCGCGAGGAAATGTTTAGCGCAGGGAAAGAAAAATTTGGCCACGTCCTTGGCGCGAATTTTGCCAAGAAACGTGGTCAAATGTGATCCTACACGCGAAATTATATAGTACATAACGTATTTAGAAGGAATCGCGGTACGCGTGTCGCGTGATTCTAAAATAGAAAAATCGATCGGATGGCGTGTAGAAGCATTCAAAGAAATTAAACGCGCGATTCGATGCAGCTGAAGTTGAACCGCCTGTCACAATCTAATCGTGATCGGGTTGAGCGAAAGAGAACCGGAGAACGCATCTGTGAACGCAAATCGTGAAGCAGAGCAGCGAGACACGCTCGATAATAGATTCGTTCGAGAACAGTCGTTCTCTCGGTTAAAACGAGGGAAGCGGTTTCGTTTCTCGCGCCATCCACGCGATCATTTCCAGATTTGTCCGTAACGATCGTTCCGTTCTAAATGGAGTAACGACGATATAGACTTGAACGCGTTAATTCCCCAAGGCTTCGGACGGTCTTTTTCATCCAAACTTTTAACAGGTCTAAATATACGTTACTGACTCGACGAATCTGTTTCACAGACAACGATTTAAATTCATATTTTGAAATTACTAGTATTTAGATGTAATTGATAAGACTGTAGCGTCGGAAAGATAATAGTCGGTAGAAGTATAAAAGGACGGTCGTATCGGTAACGAAATCGGCGATAAGAATGCCGTTCGTAATGAAAGATCAAAGGTTCCAGAGGATAATACGCAAAGGAGAACGCAGTCCGATCGTTGAATGGCAGAAAATCGGCTTACACAACCTTGCGTCATCGAGATTTGCAGTTTCGCAATGTAAATGGCTTTTCTCAACCCCTGCGCACCGCTACGAATGAATTAACAAGAAAGAGGACAAACTCTTAAATGTCGATGACCAAAAGAGATGTTTAAACCGGCCAAGAACAAACAGGCGTATGATTCACGTGCCTCGCGATGAGATATGGGAGAAAAGGAACAAGAAAGATCTTGTTCGAGTCATAAACGAGAATAACAATTCGCTTCGCCGCGAGAAACTGTACGTACGGCTCGGAGAGTCACAGTCGCGTTACAGGAAACAATTTAAATTCAGTTTCGCTAGTTGTAATTTACCGTTTAAATGGACCTACGGCTATTGATCGTGCTTTGCAAGGAAATTCTAGAACACCGCGAAGACCCTGCAAGTCGTGGATTTCCTGCGAGACATAAAACCGCAAACAACGAAAGCGTTGAAGTGAAAACTGCCTTGAAATTATTGTCAACTAGTTTTGCAATGGAAAAAGTACAACGGCGTAACGATTAATTTTTATAGTTTGTCTTTTTTGTAGCCAAGTATAACGGAAGATGGCCAGTGAAAGTCAGCTGCAACAGTTGGTCATGTCGTTCTTCGATAGAAGATTCTGGGATGTCCTTTGTAACCCAAGGGTCCCCTGCATTCTCAGGTAGCAAGTTTCCATGTAAAAATGAATAGGAGATACGAGTTGACGGGTCACCGTCGTAGAAAAAAAGCTAACGGACTGACCCAACAAAAGATTTCGAACCTTGCTCGTAGCGCTAACGTAATATTTATGCGAACAAGAAATAAATCTGCGCAAATCGACGAGTTAAAGAAATCTATTTCGTATGCGGTTAACGTTAAAGTAATACTAATTTTCACATAATAACCTGCGAAGTGGCGTAGAAATTGCCTGAAGATCATCCGCCTCGACTACCTCGTGTCCTTGAATTCTTTCTACCGGTTAAAACGACGTTACACATATATACAACGCGCATTCCACCCACGGAGGAATTGGAAATTTCGTTCGTATTCTCCACTGTGTCCAACAGGTTCCACGACCTTCGCCGTAAAGCGTGTGCCACGGTAAGCCATTCACACGCGTGCACTTGACGCGTTCGCTCGATCCGAGCACTTCTGCCGTCATTGCTTCGATTCGACCTTTTACCTCTACGTCGCCTAGTCGATTTTTGGAAGCTCGAAGACCGGTTTCACCTTCCCGATTCTATTTGTTG
This sequence comes from Bombus difficillimus, assembly GCA_014737525.1. Classification (NCBI taxonomy): domain Eukaryota; kingdom Metazoa; phylum Arthropoda; class Insecta; order Hymenoptera; family Apidae; genus Bombus; species Bombus difficillimus. Next base: position 2,453,973 of record JACXIT010000136.1, on the reverse strand, counting down.
AAAGTGAAATTTTTCAAATTAGTAATTCCTCGTTTATTATATATTTTCAACTGTTTTATTGCTTTATCATGATATAAAAATCAATTAAAAGAATAGGCAAAAAGGAAAGAAATTCCACCCGAATAAGAAAATTTGAAGTTTGAAAGGTTAAATAAAAAGGTTTACTCGTTTTTCGATGTTCGTCCCCCAAAATGAACATGAGACGAAAATTTGTTGAACATATACGAGATCACATTTGCATTGCCCGCTTTGTTTCCTAGCTTACAAATTTCATTACTACGATGCATGCCATCTCCGCGCAAGTTCCATGACCTTGTCTGTTCGCGTTGACGTGGAACAAGAGTCATCGCGCATTAACACGAACCACGAATTCTGTTAACGTGTTTCGTACGCACAATGGACTATCCTGTCTGCATTTCCCTCATTTCACTTGGTATCACGACGTAACGAGACGAAACAACGACCGATGCTCTCTCTTCGACACGTGATAACGCTAGAAAATATATCTCTCGTTTCACAGATCGCAACTAATCCTCGGTCACCGACATCAGGTCAAAGCGAAGTTTCGTCATTTTTTCCCTGACCGGTTATGACAGCACGATCCGGTATTCCATCGTGAATCTTAAATCCATCATCAGATTGCTCATAATACTGTCTTTGTAATATTTTTAATATTCAAAGGAATCTATTACGAATGCAAAATATAAAACGTTTTATGTAGAAACGAAAGAAAGTGACTCGAATATACGAATTATCTTGCGGCACGGTATCAATTGCGTGCGATTCGAAAAAGGACAAGTATTCTGGCGCAGTTTGTAGCAGCGCTCCACCGAGAGAGACAAAGATTACGCTTCAAGAGAAGCCTTTGGCACGATGCATCGGGCGGCTGGGTAAACAATATGCGCAGCAGATTCTTTCCACGTGGCCGAATGCGTTTCTTCTCGAGCACCGGCAAGAATTCTTTCTACTCTACGTAATAACGCGTCATTATTTTTACCTCGTCTACCGCGGTATCGTAGTTTTCGAGGAACATGACAATTTTGTATACACAAAATTACAAAATCTTTTTCTAAGTAAGAACGAAGAGCATGGAGACGTTATAAACAATCGCTAGGAGATACACAACGACGTTAACATCCAACCAATTTGCGTAATCTTCCTGTTGAAACACCGTTATCTTTTTATTCCTAGAAGAACTATACGATTAAATGAATAGAATAGAAAGAAAGCGTGTAACAAACGTGTTTTTCTCGTCTTTCGTGTAATTCTTTTCGATTCGATTCGATCGAGCACACGTTTCTAGTAAAATGAATGGTAAATGATCTTATTTTCATACATTACGGTAAACAGGATATTGGCCATACTGACGAGCATTAACACGGTTGAAGAGTAAGAAGTATAACCGTCGATCCGACGTAATCTCTTGCAAATGTATACGCTATTCTCTGTTCGCGGACTATTTAAAGAATACACTGGAAAAAAGATTATACAATTATTTATAATTTCATAAACATCCGTACTAGAGAAGCAAGAATTTGAAATCTGTGAAATTTATTATTGTTTCGGTATTCATACTATTGACGATATATCTGCAATCCATAACTTAGGATCTAAAAAGACGTAACGAAATCGCTTTCGTGTATATACGTATATATTTGCGTTTATCTTACCTCGAATACAACAATCTCGTATTCTTGTAAAATAGCTGCGTAGTATACTGACATTATCGGGGTTACACGATATATTACGCTAAAGTTGGGTGGAAAACATTCTAACAGCAGCGATCGCTAAAAAGTAAAGATAAATATATTTTAAACGGTACACGATTTATTGATATCGGGCAATATTTTTCTAACGGGTTTCGATGGTTATTTGCAACGAATATTCTACAAAACGATTTGCTACTTCTGCAAATGATCATTGAATCTTAAAGAAAAATATCGTCCTACGTCCACGCGGTAAACTAACCCTTATCGCCTTTATTTATAATATTTCATTGCAAGTTAGTACGGGAAAGATTGATTAGATAAATTCTTAGAATTTCGTTAAAAAGAAATGGTTAATTTCGTTAGTTCTTATTAATAATCTAATTCAAAGACCACGCTTGAAGGACACATTAATTAACGTTGACAATCTTCATTGATGAACTTCGTTTGTTTACTGTAAATTTATACGCGCATGTCATTTATATATGTAAAAAGAAGACTCTAGGTAAAGTTTAAAATAAAAAAAGTAAAGGCGTTGTATTAACCATAGACATGGTGCTATAAAATAACAAATTACTTCGTTGGTACAGATCACCTGTATTAAACCTATTGCGAAGTTATTTCCCGCGTGCGCGGTAAAATGGAAGACACTGTATACATAACCTCCTTTAGCGATAGTCAGAATGTCTGGCAGCAGGAAAACATCATGATTCCACAGGAATCATTTAATAGGTTCATGCTGATTAAAGAAAATAACGTGACAACAAAGAAAAAAGGGTATCAATTACTTGCTATTGAAAAAAAATATTACCTCCAGTCCTTAGGTTGGCACCTTCTTCAATGGGGATGATAAATAGGGGGAAAATACCAGTCAGTCCAATCAGGGTACTTCCAAGCAAAGAAAACAGCCATGGTGTGTAACCGAAATATTCCATCGTCGCCTTCCATGGCGTCCACATCTCTTCTGTGATCATTTCATACAAAAATCCGATAGAATAGGTACAGTTCTGTTGCATGCACATGTCTGTCGCCATATTTGCGCGTCGTGTATCGAAGACCGAACTTGTCAAAAAAGCACTTTTCTCAATCTTCTTGATCCTTCGGTTTCCTCTTTGATGTTATGATCTTTATCAAAGCTCGTTGGAAATATATTAAACAAAAATCACAAGAAATTTCTAATTTCGAGGTTTGTTTATCTAAATATAACCTCTGTCGAATACCTTTAAGAAAATACTTGTATTTTCTCACTGGTTAAATGTGTAGAAATAACACGAATGTTTGAAGAATATCTCGAGCAATGAAACGTCAGTTGCTGAGAAAAAGATTTACCAAGAAAAAACGAACGGTTGGAAAACGTCGAGACAACGACGACTGTGCGCCCGACTAGCCTACACTGAGGACTGAGTACGGACGCTACAAATCAGACAGTCGCCGCCTCTACTAACGTCGTCGATTTTGTCGATCAAATCAAGCCTCTTGTTATTTCATACCGCCGCGATGCGGGGATAAAAGCTGCGAGATCGGTCCCCCAATGATAGATGTCAAAATGATTCTGTCCGACGATGTATTTCTCTGTACGCCTTCCTCTCCTACTCCTTTTCTCTTTCTTCAATATGTAGCTTCTTATTCGATTCGCATTTGTCACGATAGTCTTTCGTGCCAGCGAAATCAGGGTATAACGCAGATTGACGTTCGCCTTGTATCGCCTGAGTATCAGCAGAAAAACGCGATCTTGTCTTTTGGTCTTCTTACCTTGTCGCGTCTTTAATCAGGGTACTCAATACTCTGTGGAAATTTGAATCACTGACGGAGTGAAGTGGTCACCTTTGCCGCCACAGCTGATAAACACGATTACACAACAGCACACAGTATATGCTTGGAACATACGTATTCGCGAGAAGTTGCGACACTTCGGTTCCTATATTTTTGGTTATATACGTCTTGAACTGGTAGCGAGAGGACGCAACGAGTGTGACACTCACCGATCAACGAATAGAATCGCAATATTGTTACTCTGTCCTTTTTTCTACTCTCGGATTATTTCGCTAAACAAGAAACAACGCGTTATATCACCCATTCACCGCAACGATACAACGGCCAATGAGTGTTGCGAGGAAAGCAGTCCTTTTTATAGCTACTAAAACACTCCACCAGATTGCTCTACGTACGAAACAGAGACGAAAAACATGTCTGCCGCGGATGAAAAAGATAAACAAAGGATAGAGGAGGAAAAGAGAAAAAGAAAACGGAAAAACAATCAAGATGAATGTAAATCAATGAAAATGAACTCGACACAATTCAATGACGAGACAATTAATTGCTTATCCCAAAAGAAAATATTTTGTAAAGAGTAGACGAAAGGGGAAAAGGAAAATTCATTTTCATCGCTATCAAAGTTCATAGAGGCGCTGCTGTACTTCCTTGCAAATCTTTAGATATGCATGCATGTATATACTGTATGTACATGTATAGTATAGATTACAGATATTACATGTAAATTAAATGCGAAGTAAATTGAAATATGACTTTTAGTACCGAAACAATTATGTACAATTGTAAGAGAGACAAAAGCTTCGGAATTTTTTACATTTGAAATACGTAAAGTACTTCATTGAAATTTTAGAGTACATAGATTTAATTTAACATTCCAATTTTGCGCAAAATGGCCTCCACGCGACAACTAATTTCATTGCATCGAGATACATATTTGGTACTTTTATCGTATTACTTCCCCGTATTATTTATCGATAGATGTGTATATATTTCGATTGCATCGTTGCCAAGATAAAAAGAATATTCGATTTCTAAATACTATCGACCTACGTAATTATAGGACGTGGCATCTTTTGCGGATAAAATTAAACCATTATGCTCTTCAGATTATCTTTTTCGCAGTACAGCGAAGCAAATATTGCGATCTATTGCGAAACCCCACTTTCACGATCGTCATTTCGATGATCGGTTAACTTATAAACATACACTTTTCTCTACTGCTAGATAACAATTGGCTGTCAACCGTTATTACTGATAAGTTTAATAAATACGAAAGCAAAGAGCGGAAAGAATGAACGTGACTGATAACATATTGCTATTGTGCAGTCATATGAAAAGACTAGATTAAATGAAAAATGAGATTTCCATCCGGTAAAACGCGCAATTGCTCGTAGAAATACGCATTATTAAAAAATCTCGATCCATCTACAAGTTGTATCTCATGTGCCTTAAATTGTTATATGCATATATATCTAATAATATTCGTGTAGCAAATTGTAAACTATTATTTATGTACATACATATATTTATACAAAAATGTTTGACAACAAGTGCGATTCTTCGATCGAAACCTGCAGTTGGTAACGTAGAACTTTCAACGCCATCTTTATTTTTGAACCGCAAACATACTCGTATAGAAACTTAATAAATCCATAAATTTCTATCTTTCTCATTATTTTTCTACTTTTCGATAACTTGAAATAGTTAAAAAAAAATAGTGTTACGGAATATTGTGATATTTTATTTTCTTGATATTTGGGAATCATAACGAATGAAAATTTAAAGACACGTCCGCTAGAAGAAAATGTTTATGTCGATAAAAAATTATAAACAAACTGGACATAGTTAGTGTACATCGTGCAAGATCTTGTAAGTCACTGTCAGTGTTCGTACATTACGTGGCCTTAATTAATCAAATTGCTAATGGCGCCGAGCCAAATGCTACCTATTTGGCCTGCAATCAAAAAGATATTCAACAACTGTCACGCATACAGGGCGTTTGTCATTCGCAATATTTTTACGGTATATTATAAAAAAATGAAACAAATATAAATTTATATTTTTTTATGAGTCATCATTAACACTCTTCGTCTGTCTGCCAAATCGTTTCTTTTTGTTAAAGTACATACTGGACAATGAAACGATCTGTGTTTTACAGATCAAACAGTTATAGAACCAAAGGTTGTTGCATTTCTTCGTGGTCTAACCGCGACTAAAAATAAATACAATGAGAGGGTTATCTGAATGATCCGAAATGAAATTCAACATGTTTTTTGTTGTTGAATTTTCGAAAAGTCCCGCAATGTACCATGACGGCCCTCTGTTGGCTGTGATCCTTGCGTGGCACAGCTCTCCAGCGAGTCTATTTTAGGGAACGACAGAAAGTTAAGATTATTTTAGTTACATTTTTCACCTCCGATCTAGAACGTAGGGTGCTTAGCGTAAGAACATCACGATGGTCGACTAGGTTGATTTTCGACAAGCATCGAGGGTTGCACGCGTTCCGACTAACCAACGATAAGTATTTAAAATAACAAAGAAGAAACAGGATTGCTTCGACAAGATCGCAAGTCATAAGATAATTATGTAATCCAAACGTCAACACATTTTTCGTAAACCGAAGGAAGGACGTCATTAAACGATGGCTTGCTCTTCCATCCTCTGTCAGAAAGTATCTACGAGGGAGAACGTACGCAATCTCGATCTTCTTTACCAAAATTCGTATTTTACCGTGTACTCGTGATGCGCAAATCGTTTTTGTGAGATTTCATTCTACGATTTCCTATCGTTCGCTCGAGTGTCGTTACCCGTTAAACTAAATCGCAAAGGATATGGTGAAAGTGTAAAGTATTTATTCGTTCTTTCGTACCGTTTTCAGTAAACAGTGTAACGATAGAGTGTGCTGTTCTCGTACGGAGATATATGTATAACCATATAAACCTTATTTTCTTGATATCTAAATCCGTTCTCGATCAACCGATATACCTACGATCGCTATGGATGCACGAAGAATGTCTAACTGGAACGTACTGAGCGTAGAAGCTGCACTTCAACAGCTCAACAACTTTGACGACGATAAGAAGGAGGTTATAAAACGATCGAATACGGTAAACTATCAAAACAGACGTTAGCTTTCTTTCTCATAACAAAATTTGTTAAACGTTGTCGCAATAACAATCTTGCGTTCTTCTTGCACCGTTTACAAGAACATCCGCAATATCGTGCTTTTTTATATTTACAAGTTGCAAAAATCAGAATTATGACGCGTAGAAGATTGACTTCTTCTTTAGATCGTATTGGTAGGATGTACATACAAGTGCGTTCTATCTATTCTTATCTTTGCCTGATGTCTGCCTGACTGACTGCTTGCCTTTATTTATAACTAATTAAGCTACCACTCAGCTTGAAACGAGTCCTAGCATCGTCCAGTCAGCCGACGAACTCCTGACAAATTGGTTGCCGGCTCGGGGCCGTTTCTGAACTCGCGGTGACTCGAGTGCCTGTAAAATACATTGACATGAACGAAGGAACGTTGAACCGCTTTGCGACATTTCTGCGTATGACACGGTTTCAATAATTCGGTGTAGATCGATAAAGGTGTGGTTCGAAGTGATCTTTCCTACATCGATCGTACAGCACGGTATAATTAATTGCATTTCCAACAATGAGCACCTGGCATCAGCTGGACGTGGAATTCGCCACGAACGCTATATCTAGAGAGGATGTCGGTCGTAGCATTTATCGGAAAAGAATCTCGTCGAGCGTGGTAATTATTTAGTTAAAATATCGATATCGATAGTTCTATTCGATGGAAAAGTTTCGATTCGATTTTGAACGTTTAGCTGGGCAGCTAACAATTTGTTCGCGCAAGAGCGTTCATCTTAGTATTGCATAATAACTTTGCGCTTATTTGAAAATAAAAAGATCCTATTTGTACCGGATGAAACCATCTAAGCGGTGAGGTTATCGATTGTTACTAGGAAATTCGTTATCACATCATGCGACACGCGAGATAGATTTCTTGTGATAGAAGCTGAACTTGTGAGTTCAGCGACAAATGTTGATTGTTAAAAAAAAAAAAAAAAAAAAAGAAGAAAAAAACAGACGTATCGTTTAATAAAATTAGAGCGACGTTTTTATCCATCTTGCTATTTGATCGAAGTACTCGATTTTTTAATATTCCAAACCAATGACATCGATAATCAGGTAACAGAGTCCAAGTGTTTTATCGAGAATCAGTGACTCGGATTGTAAAAAAAAAAAAAAAAAACATTTTTTCGTAGTACATATATCTTTGTGTAAATACCACGTGTTTTTGTTAAGTCTCGTGTCGGATAAGTTCCAAGTCTTACATCAACCAGGCCGTTCTGGCAGATTTCTAAGCCTATGACCCTCTTCGATGGGACAAAATATTAGTGGTCAAGTATTTTACGACGTCCGCTGAAATGAAAAAAGAAAAAGGAAGAAAACCCGAAAAAGAAGAGGTAAAATTTTGATAGATATAAATTTATCAGCAAATAAATTGCCGATTTTCTTGTGTCGATTTTAAAGAGAAGTAAAAACAATTTTCATCGACATTATGTTGCAAGTAAACTGTACAAGCATTTCTGGAATCTCTTTTATTATTAACGAACACGCGCAACGAGTTTCGAACAACAGCTGTAGCGAGACTCGCGGATATTTCCTAAACTTCGTCCAAAATCTGACGTTTACGGGAAACAGAAGGAAACGTACCTTGGCTGCAGGTGACGAGTTTAAAATTAAAGCGGAGACGGGTCTTCCAAGTCTTATATTTAGGACGACGCGCAGGCGCGATCCGATTAGAAATCCCCGTCGAAGACTTAGAACTTCTGATTCCTTGAAATCTGCCGTGTGCCGCGATTTTCGCGAACCTCTTTCGTCGTTGAATAAATATTCCCGTTTTTCTTTACGTATCGGTCATTTTTCGCGCGGTGCAAAGTTCAATTCGCCGCACGTGGATCGAACGTTCATCGGATCGGACAGATCAACGTGCTGTCGATCGAAGTAAGCTCTGCGACAATACCTTTCCAAAGGGAAACCAATTTCGTGCCTCGAGTACGTTTTGAGAAAATAACAAGATGGATCTCGGGGGTGTCGATGTCTGGGGTCAGATCGCCGTGGAAACGTCTCAGATGTTCGTTTCCGAGGGCGGCGTGGTTAAGAGTCGTTTCGCTGGAACAGTAAGTGATCAACTTTACCAAAGATGTGACGAAAGACGTCGACTCGAGTTTGCTTTTCTAATTCCAGGCAACTGTCGAATTGTTTAAAGCGTCTCGTACTAAGGATTATTGTTCTTTCATTTTTTTTCTTTTTTTTTTTTTTTTTTTTTTTTTTTTTTTTTTTTTTTTTTTTTTTTTTTTTTTTTTTTTTTTTTTTTTTTTTTTTTTTTTTTTTTTTTTTTTTAGACGATAGAAAAGCTGCCAGACAAGGTATTGCTAAACGTCTTCAGTTATCTGTCTCATCGCGAAATATGCAGGGTAGCACGTGTGTGCAAAAGATGGCGGCAAATCGCGTACGACACGCGATTATGGAAACACGTATCTCTGCGACCGGAAATCAGTGGATTGCACGTGAATTCTTTGGACAATCTGCTGCACTTGATCAGGTAGTAGATAATTTCTCGATATAATGTTGGCAGGTAACGTTCGCGTTCGAGGTTCACGCCAGAATCAGCTTCTTCCTACTTGCCAAGATATAATTCGTAAACGGTAGCGATACGATGGATTCACGCAGCCGTAAAATATTAAAATAACTTTCTCTGGTAACAGCACGCGTTTTGGAGCTTCGCTCAGGTACATCGAATTGCCGATCGAATTGATCACCCACACGGTCCTTCACGAATTGGCAAATAAATGTCCAAATTTGACTCACATGCTTCTCGATTTCTCCACTGCCATGCAGCTGCACGATTTTTCGGAGATGCAAGCCTTCCCGACTAAACTCAAGTACATGTGCATCTGCCTGTCAGAGGTAATCTTCATGGAGGGCTTTATGAGAAAAATTTACAATTTTATCAACGGCTTGGAGATCCTTCACCTTATAGGTTCGTGTCTACCTTGAGATCCAAGCGAATCATTATCATACCGCCTGTTTCAACGAGAAACTAACTACATCTAGAATCTTATAGGAACGTACGAGAAGGTGGAAGAGGAGGAGGAGGAAATCTACGAAGTGATAAATGTGCACAAATTGAAATCAGCGACCCCTAATTTGCGAGTAATTAATTTATATGGGATCAATTTTGTAGACGATTCACACATCGACGCATTTTCTTCCAATTGCATCCAGCTCGAATGTCTGGCCGTGAATTTCTGTGCCAAAGTCACTGGCTCAACCATGAAGACTCTGTTTCAAAGGAGCAGGAGATTAAAGTGTCTCCTCATGCAGGGAACGAGTAACTAAATATTCATCAACGTGCAATCTTACCTTCGGTTATACGGAACTTGAAATATTACGAACCTTTTTCAGATCTCCAGAGCGAATACGTGATGCAGGTGGAATGGGAAAAGTCGAGCATCCAGGAGTTGGACGTTACCGGGACGGACCTGTCAACGGAATGTCTGATCGACATGTTGACCAGAATTCCAGGCCTTCGTTTCCTCAGCGCTGGTCAGCTGAACGGCTTTAACGATAGCGTGTTAAAAGCCTGGGCTGAACTCGGCAATCCTCGGAACCTGATCGCTCTAGATCTGGATAGTTCCGATAACCTGACCGACGATGGTCTGCATAAATTCTTGTCGAGATACGGTCATCAACTCTGGGGACTCGCCTTATTCGGCATGCCTCACATCACCGATCAACTATGGCAGAGTGTATTACCCATATTGACCAATGCCAAGTAAAATATATTTTTTAGATCTTTAGATATCTCTAATATACTACGACAAGATGTCTTTGAGATTCCTGTTTCTTATTTTAGAATTCTTGTTATGGGAACACAGGAGAGGTTAGGCGTGAATATTCACGTGGATCAGTTGATGGACGGAATTGCTAACAATTGTCCAAATTTAGAGCGGTTGGAACTCCGCTGGGATCCCGAGAATCTCCGATTCTCCGACAAAAGTCAGAAGGCTATAGATATACTGCGTGTAAAATGCATTAAATTACGGTGCTTAAGCTTGAGGTAATCGCATAACCGGATAATCATATTTGAAGTCGGGCAATAAATAAAACACGCTCTATAATTGTAAAATCGATTCGCTTGCAGCGATGGAAGATACTATGAAATAGTGAAGGCCAATTTTGAACGCGCCGACAGACTGACGGTCGTTCGTACGACAACGTGCTGCCGCGTGTCTAATTACTACCTCTTAGCAAATTACAAGGATTTGATTTTTAATTAACCGTTACGATATAAATATTTGTACATACGCTGCAGGGATTCATACATAAATTCTTCCATAAGATACAAGCACCGAAACGACGAAGCATATCAAGAAGGTAATACGCGAAAAGATTAAAAGTAGACGCTGAGACAGATATTATGGAACGTATAATTTGTAATAAATTTCTTGTTTCAGCTAGCGAACAACGCGACAATTACGATCGAGCAACGAATCTACCTGCGATTACTCAAGTACTTACTCCTACCCACGAAAGACAGATACATATTTTTTTTACGCTATTTTCAAGCGCATAGCGTGAACAGACGAGAGGTTGAATTACTTCGACCATTGAGTCTCGAACCGTTTGATATTACCGTATTTGGTATTACCTATGTACTGTATACGCTATATATGTATACTATACATATATACCGGCGAAAGAAAAAGGAAAAGGAAAACAAAGAATGGGAAAAAGACTAACTACGCACGCGATCAATGAGAATTATTACGAAAAACCTTGACACGTACAAGTACGAGACCTCGATCCATTACGTCACAGGGTATTCATAATTAATCGAAAGATCGTCATTGGAAAAAGTTTGTCGAGTATAATATCGACGAGAGACAGAGGTACGCACCATAGCTGTTCGTATCGATTATTCGCTAATTTATTCATGCAGCCGTGTAGACGACGACGACGTCGCACTGGCCACGGCCGGTCGGTCGATTCGCTCGATTTCATTCTCTAGCCACATGCCAGACCCTTCGTTTATATATTGCATTATAGTCGACGCAGAACCGTCGTGACCGACACGACTTTTCGCATGATTCCCGAAACTTTCCGTCGATCGTCGCGTTTCTTCCTTTCGTGCTCCTTTTATCCCGATCTTCCCCAATGTCCGACGTCGAGGAGGACCTACTGGTAAAGAAGCTGAAGATCGTGCTGGTCGGTGATTCTGGATCCGGCAAAGTGAGTTTTCTAACGTTCCCGGCGTTTAACCGGAAGTGTAATCCAAGTCCCAAGCGATAGTGTACTTTTTCTAGTCTTTTGTTTTTGCGTTAATGCGAAAGTAATAAAATATCGATTCGACTTTCGATCGTAAATTTTTGGAAGGGTATACACATACGAAACGTCGATGTATATGATTAAATTGTTTCGAGTTCAGAGTGCCTGAGCTTCGAAGAACCAAGCAACGTATCGATTTATTTCCTCCGTGCGAAGTGTGGTCAGTGCCACAATTAAACATACTTTCATACAAGTATGGAATGTTTTATGTTTATTACTTTGCGCTTTACTTTATTGGTGATAACCATTTTGACATTTTCGTCGCTCCAAGTGTCATACACTGTCAGCAATAAATCTTTAGTAATTAGAGTCTACAGTCTGCGCGTAGTTCGAGCAAAATTAGGTATTCGTGACTCGAGCCGTTTCACGTCCGTCTCGAATTCTTTTCTTCGTCAACATTTTTTTTGCTCGATAACAGGAACAACTTCTAGTTCTCAAACAACTTCTAGCTATTAATTAGTAGGTAAGCATAACACGCGAGTTTCGATCGACGTAGAAATTCCGTGTTACGATCGAATGCCCGAGCAACACTCTACCGATCAGAAGACCCTTGGTTATTAAGATTATTGATGTACTATGTATATTGATTGACGGTCGATGATTTATTTTAGAATGTTTTTTTTATTTTCGTTTCTTGAAACCGAAAAGCTGTTCTTTAATTAGAAAAGGACGACAGCTTCTCTCTTTCTCTCCCGTTGTAACGATAGAATAGCAATTCTGGATAACTGAAATTCAAGGATCCCTGTTTAGACGAGCATCGCTCAGAAATTTTGCAATAACGAGTTCACGAGACAGTACACGCCAACGTCTGGAATCGACTTCTTCCTGAAGAACGTCAACGTTGGTTTTCATAAAAACGTTAATCTACATTTATGGGATGTCGGCGGTCTTGCGTTACACGGAAACATGCTGGACAAATACGTCTTCGGTGCTCATGTAAGAAAACGAAATGCATCCGACATACGTTTCAGTCGAAACATCATTTCGCAAAAAAAAAAAAAAAAAAAAAAAAAAAAAAAAAAAAAAAAAAAAAAAAAAAAAAAAAAAA
>JACXIT010000136.1:2424517-2440974 GCA_014737525.1 Bombus difficillimus | reverse complement strand
AGAAAATTGAGCGATAACTACGAGGAAACACCGCTGATGGCCGTAGTTGGTAACAAATGCGACATGGAACATCAGAGGACGGTGAAAAAGGATCGAACACACAAATTCGCCGCAGACAATGGATTTCCGTCTCACGATGTTTCCGCTAGAACCGGTGAAGCGGTAAAATATTCTTTAAACAATAAGAGGAGCAATATCCTGTACTTCCTTTTAAAAAAAAAAAACTGGTTTTCATTTCAGGTTTCTTTGTGTATAGTGACCTTAGCCGCGCAAATTCTGGGTGTTCGATTAACGAAAACAGATCAGGACTATCACAAGCCCATAATAATTGCAGAAATAGGCGACACAGTGGACATGAGCACCATTCACAAGGTCGTGAAAAGGATCCCCACGAAAAAGCAAACTCAAATACCATTTCATCCCCATTTACCTGGTTCGAAGTCGTCAGTTTGCCTGCTACAGTGAAAATTACCGTAACGAAAAGTGGTTTTTGCAGTACAATTTATATTTTTGTCGAACGTCAAGGACGGTTCACCTGTACATAAGACGTCCGTACGAATATTTTTCGCTACTTTCTTACCGTATATAAGAGATTACTTATACTTCGAGGGGCCAATGCAATAAACCACTGGTGTCTTCGTAGTAGATTTAAAAACAAATTTATTTATTGATAAAATCTTGCTACTTGCGGTAATAATGTTAATATGGATCGACGTAACAATGTTAAAAATACTTTTACAATAATAGTAGCATCGTTCGTTACAGTGATGTACATACACTGTTGATTGAGTACATGCCATAGATTTGTATTCAAGTCCTCGGTAATTTTATCATACATGTATAAATGCTGGTGGGAGAGTCAAATATTGAGAGTCAAATCCGTGAAGAAATCACGGGATAAAGGAAGCTCTGTAATCGCGTTTAAACATCGTAAGATTAAGTAAAACAGGATAGTAAACGAATAAATTTTTATTCGCGTTTTAAAGACCGAGAGAAAACTCGTTCGTCCATATTAAACGACTCGCAGATGTATCTCTATTTTTATAAATTGTTGATTCACAGGTTCTTTTCTATACCTAATTGTTAATGGCACTAATCATGCAAAACTATATGCAAAAAAAGAAAAGAAAAACAAATATACAAAACAGAATGCATACAACGGAAGAACACGTCATTTAACAAACAAGAATTAGTAAGATCGCGGTACGTGCGTATTCCTAGAACAATTAGCTTTGGATAACATAAAAAAGTATTAAACGGTAAAACGTGTTAATAAATAGCAACTAAGTTAGCGGAGCCCTTTTTCATTAGGAATTAGTGACGTAGCAATTCAGAAGATAGAATAATTAATCAACTTTAGGATCAATTTTTAAATTAACACTTTGTCGAAATTATACACGGTACTACGAATTCAAACTTTAAATCCATATTCTAAAAGTGTTAGTTGAAAAACTCCAATTAGTTCACTCTTTTCAAGCGCACGAATTAAGATCAGTTTTCATTGATCAAGCGTTCGATCGAACGTTCGTTAGACGATTGAAAAAAGGAAAAAAGGAAAAAAGGAAAACTAATTAACGGACGGTGCAGTCGATAGAATTTGATCACCCGCTTGAATCGAGATACAGAGCATATTCTATATATTTTAGACATATAACGTGCAAAATTATAGTTTTGGTAAACTTTATACACCATCGATTACTCGTCTCTTTATAAAACAAAGATTCTAAGTGTCTCGATTAATACATCGCTTCTTTTTTTTACTCTAGCGCGATCTTCAGTCTCATATTACACGTTATGGAAACTATTCATTTATTAAACTATAAGGTAGGTTTTGTTAGTGGTCTTCTTGGCCATACGTTCTTTTCTAAAATCTTTTCTTTAGCCTCCCATAGTTGAGTGAATTTCTCGTTCAAAGGAGCGATATATGTTTCTATCCATTCTTGTATAGTATAATTATCATATATGTTTTCCATAGCTGTTCTTATTTCTTTTTCAATATACTTTATGTCCGTCTTACATTTATCCAGTTCTGCAACCGCTCTTTCTACGTGACTAGGATTTGAAAAAGAATATTTTAAATTGTACGGTTTCAACCATCCTTTAAACGTGTTATCCTCCTCCATTTTACTAACTGTTTGAGCCAAAGAATACAGCCGCAATATAGCGGCATAAATAGATACACCGTGATAACTACATCTGGTCCAACCGTATTGAGGTTCTGGAATACTCAGAGAAATGATGCCCTCGCACTCTAGCGCTTGTAATACAGAAGTAGGTACTTCTATCGGAAATCTACATAAATCTGGAGCTTGCAGGATGGCTAAATTTACAGCAAGCGAGGGTATAGCAGATGGCAGAAGTTCGCACAGTACGCTAAAGTGATCGTATCTTTGCCACCCTGTTAAGATCGCGCCCTTAAATTTAATTTCACTAGAATATTTATTGATAATCTCCAACCAACGCTGATGATTTTCCATATGATAACCAATATCGGTGTAATATCTATCTGGAGCAGTAGCACCTTTAAAAGCTGTAGCGAGCCAAATATCTTTCCAAACCGATGCGTAGTTTTTCCACAATTGATCTGTCAATGATGCTCCAGGATCGGTGGTATATTTCCAAACAACTGGTTCTACCATTAAATGCAAGCCTCTGTCTATTATTTCATCGGACGATATTTCTCTAAATTCGTCATCCCACATAAGAACAACGAGATCCGGATACTTATTCTTTATATATTTTGCCACTTTTGAAACATGATCCAAAAACAATTGTTTCTTGCCCCATTGTCTTTTAACCATTGTATCTAAGCATCTAGAACATTCTCCTATCTGATAAACTTCATCAGCTCCAATATGCAAATGCTTTATATCGGGATGCGCTTCTACTATTTGGTCTATCATTTCGTATATCAATGGCAGAGTTTTGTTGTAAGTAGGGCATAAAACCTGCGGGTACCTTGAAACTTCTCTATAGTCTTTATATTGATCTAACTTGAGAACAAATTCCATATGACCGAAAGTTTGAATCAATGGTATGACTATAAGGTTATTCTTACTGGCTATCTTTTGAATTTTTGCAACGTCCTTCCTAGTATAGCAATTTCCTGCACTGATATTTTGTATCGCTCCTTCAAAAGGAAACATATCTTCGTATTCTATAAGTATACCAGTGGCACCTAAATTTTTGAGCAAATTTAGCAGGTACTTGTAATAACTTGCCTTTGGAGGAGCTCCTTTTAAATCTAAATGCACGATTTTATGTCCCTTAAACAAGGGAACTGTTTCTGCGCGCAATCTTTCATAATTAATATCGTTGAATAGCTTTCCTCCGCCGCTTTTCAATTTTCCCATTATTTGAGCCTCTATTTGTTTTTTTCTGGCAATGCTAAGAGGATTCTCGGTCAGGTCACTCATTGGATAAACCTCTTCGATCTTAAACTGTGGATTTAATTTATTGGTCGTGATGTCCTTGACCTCATTATCGAGAATATGATAAATAACAATCAACAGAGTAAAACTGATCATTACGGTGATCATTAAAGAGGCTCTGCCTCCTAGTCGTGTCATGATTGTCAGTCCAGCAGAACATCAAGATCGAGTCACTTTATTGTTACTTCTGTTTAATCAAAGTTATTATTATTTATAACACGAGTTGATCGTTCTTTCCAATGAATATCGGCACTTGTACTTGTAAAGCAACGTTATGTTGTTTTTAAGCTCGTTCAAGTTGAACTTACATAATATGGATTTGTCATCAGAAAATAACGTAATATTATCTAATTAATTGCATTTGCAAAGAAACGACACCAGTTCTTTTCCTTATCACAGATTAATGACAGAAGGATAGAAATAACAAATCCCTGTTACTGCTATATAGTGATAAACGCCGCTATCAAGGAGCAGGCTAGGCAACTGTATACGATGATAAACTCCTGCTAATATAAATTGTTATAAGATATTTTATATTGGTACATTCATCCCATTGGATTTTTTAACTTATAAATCAAACATTTTTATATGTATGTATATATATATATATATATATATATATATATCGTTTAAATTGAAATTAAAATATCGTAGAAACATTTCAGACTTTACAATGTGTATCTTTATGCGATTGGATATCACGTTATCGAAAATAAGAGAAATATTCCCTAAACTATATACATTCATGTTTTTCACTGCACAGAATACTTGCAAGATTCGTTACACTTAACTGCTGATTACTACAAATTTTATAAAACTTTACAGTCTACAATAATGCATCCGCAAGATAATCAAGAGACAATAAACATAATTTGACAAACATCATCTCGATATCTTCTAGAACGAACTACGTACATATACATATATTATTATTGACAAAGTATTATAAAGGAATAATCCGTATTTGTGCATCGTGAAATTTCGTGAGAAGAAAAGACATGAAATCAGGGCTGCCACTGTCACGAGCTTGACCTATAAATAACAGCTCGTCATTCTGCATCGAATTTACTTAATGAGATCCAGCAGAAGCACGATAATTTGCGATGATGTTGAATCAAGGCATGCACCCGGCACACTCTCACGTCGCAATTTCACTTCGGCTCTTTAAACGTTCTTTTTTATTTATCGTCGATAAATAAAACATATGTGCGAACAAAGTACTCAATGTGTTCGTTTAATTTACGGAGAAAATAGGCGCATTGATTAGGCGCGTAAAATGCAGAACGAAGGGCGTGAAACTAAGAACGAAAATAGAGTTCTCGTACGTTTAACAAGAAAAGAATCAAAGACGAGCGAAACCGGAGAGGCTCACAGCCGTGTAATCGAATCCTTAGTAGCGAAATCTTAAATCCTAGTCCTTTATCTCGTTTCCAGTTTCCGCGAACTGTGCATGACCACCCGTTATATACTTAATGAACGTGACTCACGTCTCTTTAGTTATGACGAGAGTAGGGGAATAATTCTAGACAATAAAGCTGTTTAATGATGCCACTCTACGGAAGTTTAAACCACGCGCTTGGAATAACGCGCGTTTTTGCGACTTTAGCGATTCCAACTTGTTATAACATTTATCGTCGTCGCGCCTTTCGTACAATCCATACACGCGAATAGGTTAAATGATTTATCGTTAAAAGTACAGGAGTAAAGATCGTTCTTCCGAAAAACAAATAGTACATATTCTCTGAACAAGATACGACACATAAGAGGGAAAATATTTGTCCACCCGAGAAAATATTATTGCCGGTGTTTGAAGAGAAAGTCGGATTTTGAATTACGCCGTTCCTGCGCAGTAGATCCTCGACGTTGTGCAGTCAACGATCAATGAACGTGCACGGAGGAATGGAAAGCTATCTCGAGTCCGTCATTTTCCTCCTAACATTTTAGGTATAAAAATAAACGCTACGATCGATGTAAATCATTTTTAAACGACGCGAACGAGCTTCTTCGAAAATTCGACGATAAGTAGAGATTCTCCGAACTGGAGCCCACGAGAGATGTTTTTTTCGAGGCACGTTTATCGGTGACGAAAACGAAAAAAACGCGGGGTCGATTGTATCAAACGAATGTGTTTAATTCTCTCGCATTTACATCGGTTCGAGTCTCGAAGGCGTCGACGCGCTTTCATAGCAACCGAACCGAGACAAAGACTCGGCTTCAACGATTATTCAGAAATCATGACTCAAGTCCACGTATGTATGTAGACGCTGTATCTATGTTTGTACAGTTTTTTTTTTCGCAAGTATGCATGCAGCTGCGTGACAGAAAAAACAAGCGTACCGCAGGGGAATCGAGATCATTGTATCGTTTAACTAATGTACCTGACTTATGCATACTTTGACAACTAGTGCATGATATCTGCATCTGCATCTGCATCTGCATCTGCATCTGCATTGCCGACCAATTAAATCGAAACTCAAGAGGCAAAACCCGTGCGTCGAAACAGAAGATTAGCAGCACGCTCGAGTAAAGAAACGTCTTCTTTATTGCCTCGTATCCTTGAATTAATCCTCGTAACTTTATCAATCGTAGTCTTTGGGTAAAATTTATGAAACCTGCTGCTCGAAGAGCACCGAAATCTGTTATTCGTCGCGGTATGTGTAAAGTACACATTTGGTGTTTGTCAATGTCGATAACTCGAGCAAATTCTGGTGAACGAATTCGACGATTATTTCGATCATTAAGCAATGTTACGTGTGAAGCAGAGACGCGTGCCGTTGCACATTCCCTTGGGGAAATTTTTGATCGTGGGCATATGTACCTACTTACACGGTTTCGTACGAAGCAACGATATATATATATATATATATATATATATATATATTCTCAAGAGTCTTTCACGGCTGACAGATTCGGCGATAACGCGTTATTAAAGCGAGCTACTCGATGCACTGCGCAAGAAGAGGCCAATTACACGAGAAAACGTTTCTTCGTTCCTTTTATTGGCATTAAAGAAACATCGGTGAACAGCCATCTTTGTTGGCACTTTACGAGATAACAAGAACAATTAATAGATTAATTGGAATAACGCGAGGGCTCGATATGCTACTCGATAATATAGGAAAACCGGCGCGTAAATAAGTAAAAGAGAAATAAAAAAGGGGGAAAAAATAGATCGTCCTTTTATCGGGCTATCTCGAGCTGGGCAATTGGCATTTCTTTCGAAATATATCGCGAAATTGTGTGTAAACGAAAGAAGTATGGCGTGCGAGGCGCGATTTTTCGCTGACAATGAGAAAACCTTGCGGCCACTAACGCACACACCGACGGCTTTCGTTAAAGGAAGGGCACGCAATCTCGGGCTCTTTCGAGTCGTCTGGTACCTCTTGAGATAACGTGACATTACGGTCAGCCGTGCGAGCAGTATGCGCGCGAACGTCGGGGAACGCGCATCTTCGTTCTTCTTTTCTGTCATTCTTCGCTTCCTCGCTCATCGGACCATAGTTCCATTAACACATCCTTCGTTGCACAGTGATATTCTTTTCTATTTGTTTCATCGTCGTTTCAATCGGTTTGTAAAAATGCAGCTACGTGCCCGATTGTGATATATCGATCGGTATATTGGTGTCGAACTTGCCAACTATAGATCGTAAGTTTCTAGTCGCACAGTTTATTCCGTTTTTTGTCTTTCCGTTCTCTCTTCTCCTCCTGCATCGCGTACCTCGTAATTTTGTTGCAAAGCATAACATACGTAATCGCGAACGTTTGTTTTTCGATAAAAAGAATGCGGGAAATTGCGTCGAACGAAAGTATGCACGGTGCAAAGAACACCGTTTGACAGCATTCAACATCCACCAGCGCGAAACAGGAAAAGTGAAAGGACTTCATAGACTTCCCGTAGAGGCAATGCGGCAGGTGATGCTGCCATTCGTACGTGTAACCGTAAAATTACGTCCGACGTGTTTTCTTGACCGACGATCGTGCTCTTGGAAAACGTTGCCTCTTACTACACTCGTCTCGTCGTACATCTACGCGCACAGAAATCGATCCTAGTCCAGATCCATGGACAAAGGCGTCGACTGATCGTCGTTCCTTTATCAATCGACCAACGTAAATGGTGAAACGATACCAGCAAGGTGATCAATTGAATTGCAAGTGGCATATACGCACGGAAAAGTGCAACGATCTACGTGACCGTCGACCCGCTGTGTTGATGCTTGCATGACACGGCACGTTTCAAATTATCATTTTGCTCTTCCTCGATATGCCGCGTCCGTCGTCGTTGTCGGGTTCACGGGACGCGAGGCTCGAATTAAAAATAGTTGGGCTTGGTGTAAAAACGCCAACGAAATCTTTGGTATTGCCATAAAACAGCGAGGGACGTCCGCGGGACAGATTTTGTTGCGGTGCTCGGTAGATAAAGCGTTCGTCGGAAGGAAGGCGTCGTCATCGTTTCTAACTCGTAAACGGTACTCGAATTCGTCCAAGTATTTGTACATCGTTATACGTTTTCTTACAGTTAGATACTTTGGAATAACGATAAGCGACGCCGTAACGAGATAAGAAGTAACGTTGAACTAATCGCGATCTATAACGATCGAGGGCTTCCGTAACGACCACGCAAATGACTCGAAAGCTTTTCGATTCCGGTGGTCGTTAACCTAAGTCGTTTATCGAAAGATCGGATTTTCTAGAATGACGTGGCCCGCGGTGACATTAACGATCGTCCTCGCGAGCAACAAGTCACTCGTGCGTTCCAACGAATCAACTTTGAAATGTTTGCGGGAGATCTAACTGACTCCCACCGAGTCTAACAACACGTGTCCTCGTAGTCTCGCGTTGGAACGTCGGACGCGTAAGTAAATACGACGCGCTTCTTTGTTTCTCGTTTTCGCGCGTGACCGTTAAATCAAGCTGGCATAAACAAAGTAATATGGCGGAAATTCGTTCGACGGTTGCATCTGTCTGACGGGCAACGGTGTCAGTAACAATGATAGGGACCAATTGGACGATGACGTAATATATCACAGAAATAACGTTTAAAATTCGAGGAGTGGTCGTCGCTACAACGGCGGCTCGTCCGATTACAATTGACATCGGTATTGCGTTTCATCGATTCACGCTGATCGACGTGCTACGAAAACTGTCTCGAACCGGCACGATATGCGTTTTCCCGTTCGATCGTTCATTATCGAGAACCTCCCGTAAGAGAAACGTTAGACTCGCCGAACCAACTGACTTCACAATTACCGGTAACTTGATTCGGGATTCGTCGGACGTAACACGTTTATCATTTCCCGGTAAGTTCGCGTGGCGGCTCTGAAAGCACCTTATCTTTCCATACCGGGTACTTCGAGATTCGTGGAATCGAGATTAGTCACGAATACATTTTGACAGTGCCGGCTATTTCTAACGCGCCTTGTGGCCGCAGGGGGTGCGACCGATATGCGTATTTTTAGAAAACCATGTTATTAACCCTCTACTGTTTGAGTACGCATCGATAGGAATACCCTTTCACATTGAAATATGCACATAGAGTGGTTCGTTCTCTGATCCAACGTCTTTCAAATATACCTGTGATATATCATCGATGAATTTCGAGTCTCGCGGGATATAAGCGTGAATTTTCGTACAGTGTTATAACCATTGTGTACAAGGTCGATCGACGAGACGGAAAAGCAAGTCTCTCACGAAGGCAAATATATCGTCTGTTCGCAGAGACGACATGAACAAAACGGAACTGAACATCGTCTTGAACACCGAGCCGGCGAGGACATCCTCGAGCGTAATTCATTCGCACATTCCGGTGCCGAGGATATCGAATGCAATTAAAGCCCAAGAAAGGTGTCCCCCGTCCCGCAGGGGGTCCTTCGAAAAGCTGTCGCACAGAGGAGTGTCGGTCGCTGCTCAAAGGGCGTCCTTCGAGAAGCTCGACGCTTCCGTTCAGCAGCAACGATCGAGGAACAATAATTTGTCGAGCTCGAGCATCGAGATGCGCAACTCCGAGACTGAGAAACTTGCTTTCCACGCTACTGCCAACTGCAAGACGAACGAGCTGGTCGGTGTCGCGAAATTGAACAGGAGCAATAGCCTGGAGAGCAAGTGGAAGAGCAAATACGAGGAATCGGAGAAGAGGAGGAAATTGTTGCTACAGAAGAGCGAGGCCGGTAATTAATAATTAGTAATAAGTTTCGCGGCGTAATGAGCGTTTGTATGGGCCGCCTAAAGTCGTTAGAGAACTTTATTATGATTGCATTAGTCATCATTAACGAAGTGACGAAACACGGCTTCTTCCCTCCGCTTGCGAACATCAATTCGATTAAACAGTTGGGATATAGGAGGTTGGTAAATATGGAACGGCGCCGGTTGTAGTTGCAACTTTCCTTTCGTACATCATTCGGGAACTTTATTTTTTTTTTAACACGCGCTTCGTACAGATATTTCTCGCTTTTACGCGATCAATTTCTAACAGCAAGTTCGTTTCTTCGAATCGATTAATCTGTTATTGCAAGAAAGATCAAGGTGTAATGGACTTACGTAAAATAAGAGCAAGGCACGATACGTATAGCGAGAGGGAAGTGGCTGATGCATGGTTGTAGTTCATGGCCAATCATCCGACAATCATACGACTTAAACGTTGTTCGGTCGTGATTCACTCGTGCACGCGAAACGAATTCTATGACGTTTCTTAGTCATTGGCCATACGCGATGAAATTATAGATTAATCGGAATAAAATATCACCCGAGTATCGTGACGTCTGCATCGGTGAGTACATTTGCAATTAAAGTTTTAATAAACGTTTTTTTATCGCAGCAAGCAAGGAACATGCCGACTTGGAGAAGAAATATCAACAACTACAGAGACAAAATAGCACTTTGCAGTCGCAAGTCCAAGAAAAAGAACAGAGACTTCAAAAGTTGCGAACAGGTAGTTGTTTATACATTCCGCGAACCTTTCTCCGACGTTCGTTATTTTTATTTGACGAATTCCTTAATTTTCTTACAGTTTCCGAAGCAGTATGCAAAGAATACGAACAACTGAAGCATCAATACGAAACTGAGACAGGCGCTATGCATAAAGCCATGCAACAAGCATCGCAGGTGAATCTAAAACAATCCATTTCGCTTTTATAATTGTAGATGCCGTGATACAGAGATCGTGTATTTTATTGTTCGATATAATTTTTATTGTTACGCTTAATATCGCATAAGAGGAAAAATTCTATGCATAATTTATCGTATAAATTAAAATCAATTTCAGTGGTACAGACAAAATCGCGAACTAAAGAGAAGATCGCAGATCATCGCTCAGAAATTCCTGCAATCGAATCCGGAAGGCTCTCTAGACCTTGAGATAGCAGACGAAGTTGACTCGAATTTCGAAGATCTCGATCAGTTGAGAGAAACGGTGAAAGGTATAAACAGAGATTAGTAGTAGCTTACAATTTCACCGTTAATTATGCAAGTTATTTATAAGAGCGGGTAATTTGCAGAATTAAGTAAAGAGATAGCGAGACTTCAGACGGAGCTGCATTCCGCACGCCTTCAAGAGTTTGAAGCACAAGAACAAGTGACGCATTTGACCACGCAGTTGGACGAGGAGAGAACTCTCAGACGAAAATGTAATTGGAAATAATATCTGTACGATTCTCCGACGTTCGCGTAATAATATATAATAATGAAATTTTCCAATTAGGTGAAGAGAAGGTGAACGAGATGAAGGTGCAAAAAGAAAACATGGAGAGGGTAACGAAGATGGTTGCAGAGGAAGTGCAAGCGTTGAAAACTCAATGCGATCGCGAGAGAGAAAACGCGAAGATTATGAAGATAGAGGCCGAAAGGGTAAGATGCCTTTAAAATGGCTGTTTCAAGGCAATCGCAAGACGAACGATTTAAATGTCATGTTAGCGTCACGTCCTCTCTAGAGGTATGCTATCGGTATCCATGCCGCCAAGCTTGGATACCACGTTCTAGTTTCGGGTCTTCGTACTTATAAAGAGAGCGACATTTTTCCAATTGATTCTTAGCAACGGTTCGATGTCGCGATACTTGTCGCGGCACTTGTAGGATGATAAGAATGTCCTAGAAGGATCTGGGGGTCACGTAGTGGGAAAGGCGATGAACCATCTGGCCAGAGATCTTGAGGGAGACCAGAATCTTGAGGGAGAAGAATTATGCATAAAAATTTAAAACAGGCATTCTGTATCGTACTTTTAACAGGTACAAAAGGAAAGAAACGTGCTGGCTCATCAGAGCGCACTCCTGATGGCTGAAGTTGGCGATGACCCTAATGGAAGATTATTAACCGTTCTACAAGAGGTGGAGTCTTTGAAGAGATTATTGGAGGAAGAGCAACAGAACCATGCTTCTCACATACAGATGCTGGAGGAGAAGTTGGAGGAGAAAGAGTCGAACGTCGAGTTCGAAATAGTAGAGGAAAAGTTAAAGCTGGCCGAGTCAGAGTTGGAAGTCGTAACGCAAAGGGCAGAAAGGGCGGAAAAGTCGGTGGAAACTCTGGAAGGAGTGGTTCAAACTTTGAAGGCGAAGATCAGCGAGCTGGAAGAAAAGCTTTCCAGGCCACCACCACCCCCTTTACCGCCACCTCCGCCGCCGCCGATGTTCAACAACGGTGGACAATCGTCGATAAAATTGCTGACGAAAGAAAAAATTAATACGGAACGAAACGCGGTGACTGACATGGAGAACATGCTTGGAATCACGAAAAAAACACCGACGGTTGCGCAACAGCCTGGTAATTATGTTTTAGATTTTGCAGGTGGTTGAGCAACTGTGCTAATATCGTGCGTTATCTTTATTTTTTAATCGTTTCAGCTATCGACGATATTATCAACCAAATAAAAGGTGGACGTTTCACGTTGAAGCAAACGGATGTAAGTTTATGCGATCGTGGACGTTATCCTTGTATACGTAAATTACGTTTCTCACGTGGAACGATTCTTTGCAGAAACAAAGGGAAGAGGAGAGAAAAAGACGACAGGAAGCGGAAAGCGCGCCGCCCGCTGTCTCGGAAATGTTAAATATTTTGGGTACCATGAGAAGAAGAGCCAAGCCGATGAAGCAATCGTTGAAATCGACAGACTCGTCGACATAAAAGTAGATGCTGTCAGTAATATGCAAAAGATTTGTACGCCTCAGGCACGAGTTACGTGCCATTGTTCGGACATTAATCGCGACGCGTATTTTTTTAAACAAAGATCTGTTCTACAAAAATGTTTATATTATTTATTTAGATGGAAAATAAATTTTCTACCACTAAACGTAGTATCTGCATTGACGGTCCATGAAAGATCTAAATATTCGTGTAACTTTTAGGTATAAAGTGAACGAATAACAGATGGTTACAGGGCAAGTGACAGGAGAACAGTTTGCAGTAAGCAGTACGGAAAGGTGTATTATAAAAAGCTGATTACATGTAAAACATAGTAGTTCATTGTACAATAGATTGTCGAAGAAACCAACTTTCGAAAGCGCATACCTTCCTTCGGTACACAAAAGGAAGGTGTTTCGTTCTTTCTTTTTCTTAGGAATATGAGATGAATTAACGTTAGTCCTTCAAATTGATTAAGGTACTTCACTTTTTATTCTGTCGATAATTGATTGTAATCTGAAAGCTTCAAAGAGAAGCACTCTCCTGTAAGGTGTCATTTCATCGTCAGACTCGGTCCATGTTCCAGATACGGCACTGTCTGATTCTTTCTCGACCGAAAATTCAAAACTTATTGTTGCTTCCTGTGCAAAAATCTCTTCCTCTGGATTGCTCCATATAATAACCGGATCGCACGTATTATCTTTCTTTTTACTTTTTGGTCTTTTAACCAGTTCCGGTCTCTTTGTTTTATACAATTTACAGATTAATATATAATATGAAAAATTGAACGGCATCTTCTTGTTATTTGCCTTTTTTATATCGGACATTAAATTTTCCAATAGCGGCACGGATATCTGTGCTGGAATATTAACAAATCTTTCGTTGATCAATAAACCTAATACTTCCGTCTCGTTTTCAAGAAGATTCTTTATCATAGCGTCCACTGTGTCCGTTGCGTGTTCCTTTGCCATTTGCGTCAGTAATTCTCTGAGTTGTTGTATACAAGGATAACTCTGAAATAAACCGACTTGCGCATCACTGAACGACTTTTTTACTAATTAAATGGCATTATATACAATATACTTACCTGTTTAGAAGATAAATTAATTACTGTAGTAATACCAAACACGTCGTTGACATCGGTATCTTCGTCGTCCGATTCCTCTAAATCCGCCGATTGCTTGACAACCGAACCTACGTAGTTTTCACGGATTATTAAATCTGCCAGACCACCTAAATCAACATGAGCTTTCAAAAACAATTGTTGTAACAAGGTCTTAATGCCATGATAATCCGGATCCACTGGATATCTTCCTTCAAAGTCTACTTGAATTTCCATTCCCTAAATATAAAAAAGAATTTTATACTTTAACGTTTATTTACATTCGATATTTTGTATTATGACATATTAATTGTGAAATACGAAATTTAAAAAATATACTTAACTCAATTACAGAGTACAATTCGAAATAAATTCACATTTTCTTTGAGTACGAGTAATTTTTATCACGAATTAAGGATGTCTTTGTCATTAACCCCTTAATCTGCGAGGTCGTGTTAGAGACGTGGTACGTCGATCGGGTCGAACATAAACAACACGTGTGAGGGACGTGGTACGTCGATAGGGCGAAACATCAACAAGACGCGCGAGAGACATGGTACGTCGACGTTATCGATTTATTATTTACTTCAAGATAATAAATCTTTTTTGTCCGACGATCAATTGGTAGCAATTATTTATCAAACATCTTGCAAAATAAAATTAGTCGTACCTAGCGCATGCATTTATATATATCAAAAGATATATGTGCGATTTGCGCAACTTTGAGAGTTCGGCCAAACTGTCAAATGATTTGACGTGAGATCGACCATGTCGTTGCTTATGACACGCGCTATTGGAACATAAATCGTAAGACAAGGGATTAACAATTTACAACACTGTATTTGCTTAACAATGCTCCCATGGAATTGGCACTTTGTCGGTTATGACAGTTATACGAATGATTTTCACAATTGCTAAAGATTGTACGCGTACTTAATTATTACGTTTCATTTTCGATGAATGTCAATTGTCTCAAAGACAGCTTTCAAATAAATGTGAATCAACGACCGCGTGCTCGAAAGTAGGGTTAAGACCGACTAATCGCATTTTATACTGATTTTTTTTCACTCAAATTCCTTACCTCTTCTTCCAATAGTTCCTTCTCGTTATTCTCACTGCTCGACGAACTTTGATCATCGTCCCTGGAAAGTGGGAAAACTCGCTGATCACGTTTTTTGGTCGGAGCAGCCATTGTCACGGACTGAGGAGCGGTTCTGCCGTTCTGCTGGACACCACGTGATATATACATATACCGTAGTATCAACGCAATTGTTTTTAATTTTCAAGAACGCTAAGATCGATAATTATTTGCTCAAGTACGATATTAGTACTTATATTTTTTAGTAAAGAAACGATCATAAATATTCCTTTTTATTTTTTAACAAATACAAGTTAGGTATTCGATTTGTACATAATGGATGTATATACAATTATTTCAAATATAAAGCGGTAAAAATATTTGTTTAGTATCTGGCAAGAATTGTGAACGATAACGTTACGATATTAATAATTATATCGCGTAAAATAATTATATCGGATTTAAGTTTCAATTAGTTCAAATTTCAATTACTTCAAACGTTGGTCGACAGATGTCGCCAAACATATAGTTTCGTCGTCGCGCGGCTCCAGTGATCAGTCACAGCTCATTTAGCGCGCGAGTGTGTTGTACGCGGTGTAGCGTTAATTTTACAAGAGATTTTTGCAGAAAAAGGAAATGTCCTCGAGGCGAGAAAGAAGGTAAGCGAATTTGACGAACCATGTTATTTATGGCAAAAAGACACGAATTAAGTTAACAAGCGAAAAGCAAAAGTATGTGTTTCGTGGCTATACGGAAGGTCGTAAATTTCGTATCCACCGCTGT
The DNA here is from genome assembly GCA_014737525.1 of Bombus difficillimus. NCBI lineage: Eukaryota > Metazoa > Arthropoda > Insecta > Hymenoptera > Apidae > Bombus > Bombus difficillimus. Next base: position 2,425,474 of record JACXIT010000136.1, on the reverse strand, counting down.
GGAAAGTGTCGTCATTCGTCATGCGCTTGAAACGTACCGCGCAAGCGAACTGTTTTTTAAAATAAAAACTTTGCTATTTAAGCTACTCGTTAACGCAAAATGTAATCGTTAGAAAGGATAATTCGCGTAACGCTACTTGAGAAAGTTACCTTGGATTCGGTACTGGTTCGATAGGTTTCGATATAACGGGAGGGAAAAATTTGAACTTCGAATCGCATACTCGTGTGCAGTGAGGCGAAGACGCGTCCGTTGTCGGCACTGCAAGCCAAAATTCGATTAAAGTTCTCGCGCATGGGCCGAAGGAAATCCTGTTTTCTCAAATTTCTCGGAGTCTGTCAGGTGGCACCACGTCGTTCACCGGTCCGGGTACATCGCATCGAACAATACGGAGCAGTGCGATCGCTTTTTTAGGTTATAAAAACACGTAGCCTTATAACGTATATCCCCGAGTTATAGAGTAAAATATTCGCGCAAAAAGCAGAGCCGACGGTGGCTCTCTTTTGTCGTGCTCCCCCGTGAATATTTCGCGAGTGCTTTGAGCTGTGGCGGGCGGTGAGATGGCTGTCTCTCTTTCTCTCTTCTAGTACCTGTATTTCTATATATCTATCTCTGTTTCTTTCTCTTTATCTGGTGTTTTTATAGATGTTCGGCTGAATAGATGTTCTCGAACAGTGTACCATGTACATCCCCCCTTCGCGATTCTACCTCGTGATACGCATACAACGTGTATATATCGTGTATCGATGTACACAATGCTCCCGATGCATTAAGGATTAGTTCGATTATCAGCTACGTAACCGGAAGTAAATAATTTCAGCGAACTTTTACGCTACCCGAAGGAACTACGAACCTTGTCTTACACTCCATCTTAACGTCTAATGTTTCTTTTTATGTTTTCTATTGATTTTTATTCCTAACGAAATAGCATATTTTCTTTTTTTTTTTTTTTTTTTTTTT